>BSBK01006147.1:1105000-1227862 GCA_027943335.1 Chamaecyparis obtusa | reverse complement strand
TAATATATACATGTATACTTTTATACATGTATATATATTTATATATGTATATACATACATACATACATATATATATATATTATATATATATATATATATATATATATATATGTATGTATGTATATGAGTGTATATACATAAATATATATATACATATGTATAAATATGTATACGAGTGTATATACACCTAAATACATATGCAAGAGTATGAATATACATATGAATAAATGTATAAATTAAAATGAATAAAATTACATATAATAGAGTCATTCGGTAAAGTAATAATAGAGCAGAATGGGAGAGGAATCGAGCGGGAATGCATGTTCAAATTTTAGGCAGAGCCATGGCGCTATGGCTTCTGGTGATGGCTTTGGTATTGGTACTGGCATTGGTCTAGATGGTTCTTTAGACTTGGGGATGCCATCCTCGCTAGTACTAGATCTGGCATTGCCGATGTCAGATCATTCTCTAATGGGTAAGGAAAATATTTCCCCGTGCAGGGTTGTCACGGGAACCCCCTCGAAGGAAGTGCTTCCCGCTACTTTTCCTGTGAGTGAAGTTGTTTTTAGGGGGTGTGCCTTGTCTTTCTATTGAGGTGTTGAATGATGAGGCCATTTCTTCAAGGACCCACAAGTGGGGTCAAGCGGCAATTCTAGCCCTGTTGGTGCTAAAGTCAACCCTCCTAGCCCGAAAAAGTGGTCAAAAATACTGGGAGCTAGAACAATAGAAAAGTCTCCTTCTTTTGATGATTCTGTTAAGGTGTGTCTTCAAGAAGGAGAAATTGCTATTTTTGTGTCTGACTCCTTAGTGGATCAATCGGTATCGGCTATGGAGTTCTTGTTGGTCGGTAAGTTTCTGGGTCCTCATCCTAACATTGAGGCAGTTAGGTATTTTGCTAAGAGATGGATGTTGAAAGGCCATGTTGATATTGCTACCCTTCCAAAAGGCTTTCTTTCTTTCTCTTTTTCAACAAGGAAGATCAAGCCTATGTGTTATGTGGAGGACTATAGATGTTTGGTAGAATGCTTGTGGCTTTTCGCAAATGGGTTCCTAACTAGGACTACTCTGATAATTTCTTTATGGCCACCCCTATTTGGGTTAGGTTTCCTAGGTTACCCCTCAAGTATTGGAACGAGGGGGTCCTTAAGGGTTTAGCTTCCTCTTTTGGAGGTGATCTCATTTCAGTTGATCCTATGATGATGACTAAGTCTAGACTAGTTTTTTTCAAGATCTATGTTAATATTGGTCAGTTTGACAATCTCCCCTCTGTGATTAATATCAACTCTAAACTGGGCTTGTGGAAGTAGGAGGTGATTTTTGAATCACTCCTGTTTGCCTGCTTTGTGTGTCATAAAATGGGTCACTGGGCTAATCATTGCCCAAAGAAAACTCCAAAGGTTTCCTTGCCCGTGGATTCAGATCCTAAACTTCGGAAGTCCACCAGATAGGTCTAGAAGGAAGTGAAATCTCAGGCTTTAGAAGTTGATAATAGTAATAAAAAGGAAGCTTCAATTGAGAAAGCGGATTCAAATACTATCCCAGTGTTGGAGGAAGGGGAACTAGTGGAACTAGCTTCACATGTTTGAGACTCTCTGGCTACCTCCTCCATGGATTATGCCCCTAGTGCGGGTAACCCTGCTGTTTTAGTTTCTCATATTTCAGAATCTCTTGTTAGTTCCTTCTTGGCTTATGGCGCTGGAAATCCTGGTGATGATTCTATTCCTATGGTGGTGTTGGTCCCCATTTTGGGAAATACTACTAATGACTCTTAGAGTGGCTCCTCGGAAGATAGAGTTCTTGTTGAGGAATTAAAATCAAATGAAGATGACTCTTCTTCTACTCCTGACACCCTGTCAGGTAGTAGTGATGAAGATCCCTCAGCAAATTGAAAATAAGGAACCCTAGACTATTCAAAAGGGGAAGAAACAAAAAAAAGAAGGAGAACAAACTAATCACCCCTGGATCCAAGGGTTGTCACAACAAGAAGTAAAGAAAATTGGGGAACTAAGGGTCTTAAAGTGGATGTTGGATCCCAAAAAAAAAACCCAAGGTGGATTTACCAACAAAGAGATCAGAGAAAGAGAAAGTAAGAAGGACATTGCGGATGGTAAGCAACTTACTATCCAGGGAGTCTGCACTCTGGTCAAGAAATGAAGTTCATCTCATGGAACATAGAGGGTTTAATTCCCCTCATAAGCAAGACATCCTTAGGAATCTGGTAAGAGACCATAAACTTGATAATATTTTTGTTCAAGAAACTAAGATGGGGAAAGATAAGGTTGAAGAAATTAGAATATTTAAAAATGCTGGTGTGGTGGGCATTAGCTCTAAAGGGGCTTTAGGAGGGGTTTCTATTTTTTGGAATCAGAATCATGTTAGGGGGTTAGTGATAATGGAGAATATGAATTGCTTAAGCATTAACTTTGTTCATGTCAAGTTCGATTTTGAATGGGTTGCTACTACTATCTATGCCCCCAACTCTCAAGCTGGAAGGTCCCAGTTTTGGGAAAGGGTTGAAAACCATAGAATATTGTTCCAGGATCTTCCCTAGTTGATTATAGGTGACTTCAACTATCCTTTGAAATAAAATGAGAAGTTTGGTGGAGTGGATAATCAGAGCCAACTTGATGGTAGAGTGGAGCTTATGGAATTTGTCAATAATCAAGCTCTCTTCGATTTGGAACTTCAGGGGGTCAATTATACCTGGTCAAATAGAAGGATTGGTTAGGACCTTATCCAAGTTAGGCTAGACCTTGCATTGATTTCTAGGTGTTGGCTCAAAAGATTTGGTTTCTCCTTGTCGTCACTTATGAAGATCGGCTTTGATCACTTGCCTATATGTTTTAGTGTTGACCCGATTACTGCTAAGGGAAACCTGACCTTCAAATTTGAAAAGATGTGGATTGATCACCCGAATCTTGAACAAAAGATTAAAGATTAGTGGACTGTCAATATTCAGGGAACTGTGATGTTTAGAGTGGTTAAAAAACTTCAAAATGTTAAACATAATGTTAAGTCTTGGAGCAAAGATGCTTTTGGTGATATTTTTAAATCTAAAATTTTGCTGAAAAGGGACCTTGACATTATTTAGGATACCATTCAATATGGTGGGATGAATCAAGAGCTCAGGGATAAGGAGGAGAGTATCCTTGCCAAAACTCATAATATCATCTCCAAGGAGGAAGAGTATTGGAGATAGAGATCTAGATCGATTTGGCTTAAAGCGGGGGACAAGAATACCAGATTCTTTCATATGTCTACCTCTAAACATAGAGCCTCTAATGGGATTTCCAAACTTAAAGTGGAGGCTGTAGAGGTTAGTAATGATAAGGATATCTCTGTGGCTATGATTGATTTCTTCTCCTCTCTCTTATCTAAATATTTGAATCTTAACTTGGAGAATCAAGATACTCTTCTTGATTCCATTCCTGCCATTGTTGATGATGCTACCAACAAAGCTTTGACTGCTATACCTTCCTCAGAAGAAGTCAAGTCTGTTGTCTTTTCTTTTGAAGGAGATAAATCCCTAAGTTCGGATGGGTTCCCTATGTTCTTCATTCACAAATTTTGGCATATTATTGGTAAGGATACTTGTAATGCAGTTAAAGAATTCTTTGGAGCCAGATCTTTGTTGAAAGATATCAATGCTACCTTTATTGCTTTGATTCCTAAGAAGCTTGGTACTGTCTCGGTGGATTCCTTTAGACTGATTAGCCTGTGTAACTTTGTGTACAATATCTTATCTAAAGTTATTACTTCTCGATTGCTGGCTATTCTTCCTTAGATCATCTCTCCTCAGCAAAGCGGGTTTGTTCGAGGTAGACAGATCCTTGATTCGATTATGAAGGTTCATGAGGTTATTCACTCCACTCAAGTTTCTCTTAACTCTAGATTTCTTTTAAAACTTGATCTTTCAAAGGCTTATGATTGGGTGGACTAGGATTTGTTGATCAAGGTGTTGAGATCCTTTGGTTTCAGTGACAATTTCCTCAAGTTGATTTTCCAGCTCATCAGTACTTCTACTGCTTCTATTATGGTTAATTGATCCCCCTCCAGATTTTTCAAACCTTCCAAGGGGCTTTGGCAAGGAGGTCCCTTGTCTCCTATCATTTTTTCTATCATGGCTAAATGTCTGGGGTGTTATCTCCAGCATTTAGTCTCCATTGGTTCTTTCAAAGGTCTCTCCCCCTCTTCAGCTTCTAGACCTTGTTCTCATAAACAATTCATGGATGACACTATCATGATGGGGTTTTCATCTATCCATGAGGCTAGGGTTATCAAACAGGATCTTTCCATTTATTCCTTAGGCTCCGGTCAAACTATCAACTAGGATAAGAGCTCTTTATTTTTTTATCAATACTCCTATGGATAGGAAAAATAGAATTGCTAGAATCATTGGGTGCATAATTGATATCTTTCCTACTACCTATCTAGGCCTTTCTCTAGGTCTTAAACCTCCTGAATCTTTTTGGGTTGGTTTAGTGGACATATTTAATAGGAAGCTTTTTGATTGGAAAGGTGCATTGCTTAGTCAAGCGGGTAAACTTCAGCTTTTGAAGACCTCTTTGCAGAGCCTCCCCATTTACGCCATTAGTATTTTAAAATTCCTAGTAAACATGTAGACATTATTGAAAAAATTCAGAGAAATTTTTTGTGGAATGGAGTGGAATAAAAAAAGAGACTGGGTCTGGTGGCATGGGACAAGGTTTGTACTCCTAAAAAGTTGGGGGGGGGGGGGGGGGGGGGAGGGGGCTGGGTATTCACCCTCTAAGAGTAACTAATATGGCGCTCTTGGCCAAACAGACTTGGAGGATTTTTGGGGAAAAGAGGGAATGGAATGAAATCATCCATAAAAAGTATCTCTTTTCTTTTTCCCACATCTCTGAGTTTTGGAAAATGGATCTGAAAGTGTAGGGCTCATCCATTTGGAATTGTATCCAAAATGCTAAGGAGACAACCTTTAAAGGGGCTAAATGGTATCTTGGCAATGGTCGAAGAATCATGTTCTAGGATGATTGTTGGCTCAAATATTTTCCTCTTAGCTCTGTCTCTACCTTTCAACCTTTCATTAACTTCTGTATTCAAAGATTTGGTTCTAGGGTCAAGGACTACTAGAGGAATGGATCATGCATTGACCTCTCCTTAGTGGATGAAGTGCTTAAGCCTTTGATGCTGGGCCTGATGATCTAGAAGGTTAAGTCATCTAGAGAAGATGATCTGATTTGGGGAATTCTTCCTTCTGGTGCTTCACTGTGGCCTTGGGCTCTGAGCTCTTATTGAAGTAGCCGGATCCTCTCCCCTTTTGGGCTCAGGTGTGGGACAAAAGATTAATTCCTAAAATTAAGATTTTTTTTGGCTGGTTTTGCAGAATAAAATCCTTACTATAGACAACCTCTAGAAATGTGGTATGATTTTGAGTAATAGATATTTTCTTTGTAAGAAAGTGGAAGAGTCGGTCTTCCATCTCGCCATTGATTGCAGCTTTGCTTGGGAGGTTTGGTGTCTTTTTTTATAGTGCTGGCAGATTAACTAGTTTTTTCCAAACAATATGGAGGATTTCTATACGCAATGGAGGAAAGCAAAAGTCCCCATGGATCAACAATTATGGAATCTCATTGCACCTCACATTATATGGAGATTATGGAGAGAACACAATGACAGATTTTTTAGGAGTAGTGAACTCATGCCTGTGGTGATTGTTGAAAAGATTAAGAGAAGTCTCAAGGAGAACTACAACTTGTTGACTGGTCTGATGCTGGACTTCAATGATGGTGTTTTTAGTGCTGGGCCCATAAATAAAACCCCTACTCAATGGGAGAATGCCATCTGGCTATCTCCCCCGCTGGGATGGATTAAAATAAACTTCAACAGTGTTGCGAAGGGCAACCTGGGCCCGACGGGTTGTGGTGGGCTTATAAGAGATGACATGGAAAATTGCCTCGCTATCATGGCTATGCCCATTGGGGTGAAAACCAATCATGTTGTGGAAGCCATGGCTCTCCTTCAAACCCTTAAAATCATTAAGAAAGAGATGGTTCAAAATGTGTGGATTGAAGGCGATTCAATGAATATCTTAAAGTGCATTAATAACATCACAAAACCATCATGGTCCATTAAAGCAATTATTGAGGAAGCTCAGATAATTATTATGTCTTTTAAGCAAGTCATTATTTCACACACTTACCAAGAAGTGAGCAGTACAGTTGACAAGCTAGCCAACTTTGCGGTTAAAGCTAAAGACATCGTGATCTGGCATGGATGTAGCAATCTCACCATTTATATGAAAGCTAAGTTGGCTTTTGATAGGTCTCAAGGAAAAAGGGTGGATTGGGAGTATCTCACAAAATTATGATGATAAGACACATTTTAGCGAAATAGGTTAATATGATTACAGAAAGTGGTGCCTTTCCCAAGATTACTGATTATAGACACTAGTTAATTTCTGTGTATTTTAAAGTTGCCTCTTCTTTCTACATTTGGCCTTTCTCTACTAGTGCTACTGTTATTGCTCTCTTTGATATCATGGGTGGCAGGCTAAATCAAAGGGAGTTGAAGGACTGTTTGAAATGGAAAAACATGCCGAAGGTCTAGGAAATTCTTAGAAAGGGAGGCCTAACTACCTATTATATGGAATGGTTTCATGGGTCTAAAGATAGCACTATGAAAGTGTTTGTTGAGTCTTGGATAGATGGGGCGGTTACTATCGCTGGTCTCACTGTGAACATTACTGAAGATCTCATTGTAGAGGTGTCTGGGCTGAGCCTCAAGGGCATCAAATTTTACAGAGATAAGAAAATTTCATAAAAGGCCATCTGACATTTCCCCAAATGCAAGGTTGAAGCGCAAAGTTTGGTGAAAGATTCCAGTAGCTGCTATGATGTTGTCGCTTTCAAGGAAATCTGGGCGATGGTCATGACAACAATCATGAAATATGTTACCCTTGATGGTAGGTATAAATGCACCCACTCTTACCATTTTATTTTGCTCTGTCACTTCCATCATAAGATTAGGGTGTCCTTGCCTTTTTATATCCTTCAGTCCCTCCACCTTAGTATTTCTGAGCATAGAGGGAAAGAGAAGAAACCCATCCTGCATGAGGGACTTATTCTCCTCATTGTGGAACACATTAAGTAGAAAGCCATCTCCAACCCTATCATTTCTTCTCCCAAAACCTCTGGCTCAGCTAAGAAATGTTTTAGGGAGACGGTTGTTAAAGAGGAGAATCCTTTTGGGAAAAAATTAAAATATGATAAGGTTGTTGGTATGGATACTAACACTATTGCTGATAGTGTGGATGGTTATGAGGATTTAGATAACTCGACTAAGGAGGGTAATGATGCTTCAATTTCAATGTTGAATATGGCCTCAAGAGATTATGAGAACATGGAGGAGGAGGTTGCTAGAACTATGGAGGCGGGGAATACCCCTGTGATCAAGAATAACAATGATGATGACAAGAAAGAGGAGGATGTTGGTGACCAGCAGGTCCCCATCTTGGTGGAGTATGACCATTGTGAGGAACATGATGTGCCCATCTCCCCTAAGGTGGAGGTTATCATGGAGGTCTATTCAGACACGCAAAAGGATGCCCCTGATGCGGAGAAGGATTCCCCTACTGAGGAGAAAGACAACGTCCCTGCCTCTTCTCGAAACATCCCCTTTGTCAAAACTGTTGATATGTGTATCATCTTAAAATGGAAGCACTTCCATGTTAAGAGTGTTTAGCCCTCTGAGTAAGTGGTCTGGGGTCATGTCAAGCACCTTGATCAGATCGTTGCATGGATCTGGTAGTTTCCCCCCTATTCTTCTTCTCTCCCCTTATTTCCAGCCTTTTTCTGACTATTTTCTTTGAGAATTTGGAGTTTTTGACTGTCTGGGTCAAAGATGACCTGGTGGCTCATGGACAACCTAGTCCCTGACCTAGGGTAGAGACTACCTCATCCCTGACCCCATGTCCAAATTTTAAGTTTCCATGATTTCTGGATGTCAAGTTTTTGAAAAGAATTGTTTTCTCGCTTTCAGGTCGGCTGTTTTGGTCTTTGAAATGGTAAATCCTTAAATTGCATTTAATTTAGGTCCATTTCTAAAGGGTTGAGGCCTAATTGGAATTTAATTCCCCAAAGTGGCCCCTCTAGAGGATTGTGCCCTAGATTGCTATAAAAGGAAGCCTTCCTCTCTCATTTTCTCCATCAAGTTTTGCAATCTAATCTCTCAAGCTCTCAAGAAAGATCAAGGAAGCATTTCATCAAGCATTTTCAAGGAAGCATCCAAGTCTTCTTCTTCATTCAAGTTCTCCATTGAAGATCAAGGGTTCAAGCATTCAAGATTCATCATTCAAAACCCTAGATCTATCCATCATGGTGGTGTGATCTTCCTTCAAGATCCTTTATTCATCTTCAAGATCCTTTCATTCTCCTTTCAAGGTGGATTCCAAGCATACAATCATGGAGGTTTAGATTTACATTTTTTAATGTTATGTTCAAGCTTTCATATCAATATACTTGTTTACATTTCAAATACAATTGCATATCTATTGAATTTCATAGCTTTGTTGTTAGATCTACTTCTACTACTTGCTAGCATTCTCTATTTCAATTCCATTATTAAGGTTGATTCCAAACCAAGGTTTGACTAAGGTAAATCCATCATCCAAACAACAAAACCATTTTTCCTTGCAGGCATAGGTACAAGATTGTGAATTGAAGTGCAGATCTGGATACCCTTTTCGTCGAACTTCTGAGATCTACGAATAGAATTTTTGTCGGAGCTTTGAGGGGTAGGATCTTGCCCTGGGGTAAGACCTTGCCCCGCTATCTGGGTCAAGGATGACCTAGCTCATAAAAGAAAAAGATTTTTGGGTTTTGTAGATCTCGCAGTTTCAATTTAGGATTGATTACAGAAATCAACAATTTCTGAGACTGTTTGATAGGGTTTTTAGCAGGTTCTTTTTGGAGGTAAGTACCTTTATTTCTTCATTTCAATATTAGTCTTCTAAATTTACTTTCCATATCAATACAATTTCATGTATGTATAAAATATTGGCTTTGGGGTCTCTTTTATGTGCAAACCATTGTTCTAGGACCCCTTCCATATTTTATCCTTTACAATATGCAAGAACGGAACATCCAACTGCTCAAAGAAGATATGGATGAAAAAATTGACCCTCCCTTTGGGGTTCTCTAGACTGCAAAGGTGATCTCTATGTACTCATTTTGTTTGTTGAAATGGGTCTTTCAGGAAATTAAAAATTTGAATTTAAAATCTCGTGCTATTTTTGCTAAGGTTGACTCCCTACATGAAAGGTTGGAGCCTAGTTCGAATACTTTGGATGGCAACAA
The DNA here is from genome assembly GCA_027943335.1 of Chamaecyparis obtusa. Classification (NCBI taxonomy): domain Eukaryota; kingdom Viridiplantae; phylum Streptophyta; class Pinopsida; order Cupressales; family Cupressaceae; genus Chamaecyparis; species Chamaecyparis obtusa. The sequence goes on along the minus strand of BSBK01006147.1, from coordinate 1,218,524 downwards.
GGACAATGATAGGGACAAGAAGGTGCATGATATGCAAGTTAGAATGGATACACTAGAGAATTCCATGAAGAAACATATGAAGGATAATAACATGTTCATGGGTTCTGCCATGGACTATTTTTTGACCATCAAAGCGGAGTTGAATGCCAGTTCCCCCAGCAAGAACCTAAGGAGGATAATGAGGATGTGAAAGAGGAGGGTCCTGGTAAACGTACCCAGTCGGCTAAAAGGAGAAAGATCCAAGATAGGATCCAAGAACTTTCTGACTTTAATGCTGCCATTAAAAAGATCTTGGAGGTGAAGAAGGAAGCAGATGAAACTTGTAAGGAGTTTGCTTAGTTTTCTTGGTTCCTGGTGCTGTCCTTTTTTGATGTTCCTAGATTTTTGATCTTTTGCTGGTGTCTGGTTTTGAGGTTTTTTCTATTGGTTTTGGTGGACTGGGTCCCAGTCCCATTTCTCTTTAGTATGCTTAACATTATATCTTTTAATCTCTTCTTGTAAGGGGTTTCGGGTCCCCTTTAAAACCTATTTTTTCCTACAATCAAAAATATTACATATAATGAGATTATAAATGCAAATATAAGAATCTAAACATACGATGAGATTAATGTTTCCTAACAAGATAAAGCATGCACAAAAATGGTTTTATCAATGCTTCTTGATGCAAGACATCTATCATATGAAGGGGAGCCAAAAACTCCGTAGATTTCAGTTGTCTTGTTACTGAGCTTGCTTCAAGAATATAAGTCTTTAATAAAATTCTCACAGACTAACGCGAATCAAGATAAAGATCCATTTAACCCTTACCAACTTGAGGATATAGGCCTAATTTATGCCAGCGATTAAAAGGAATGAACAAAATTGAATTTAAGCATAAACTATCATTCAAATTGATCTAAAAACTATTTGCACCGAAGCTAAAAAAGCCATACTAATTACCTTTCTTAAGACAAAGAGACCCCCTCACCCCTGAAAATGATGTTATTATCACCTAAGAATATAAGCATAATTGTGAAAATAATAACACCTTGAACTATAACAGAGCAGAAGCTGAAATAGAGGAGAATCATAAAAATAATATTTACCTGTATGTATAGGTGTATATATTTACAATTCTACTGATAAAAATTTCCATATAAAATATACCTCAAAGAGTGAGAACAAAAAAACCTTGTGAAAGATGGGAGTATACTTGCATTTGAAACCAGAGAATTTAGTCAAAGTTCTAAGATATAAAATGCTACTATTTAATATTAGTGATAAGTTCATCAACTGAAGTTTGTAACTAGGAAACCCCCCCCCTCACCCTCTTTTTCTGATTACTGTGAAAGCATGCCTTAAAGAGTGAAAAGATAACTGTTAAGTGGGTTGTTCGAGACATATCTATGAACATTTAAAACTTTGGGAAAGAAGGAAGTAATCTATTACCTCAGCTAATTTCAACCCTAGCTCCTTAGTTATAAAATACTGTTAAAATATTGATAATATAACAAATTTCTGAAGTTCGTAGTTAGGTTTTTATCTTCATATGCTAACCTTCTTAATATCCTGAATCAAAATAAAACTTTTTGGGTGCACACTATAATAACTTTTAGAAAAAAACCTATTCTAACTAAAACAATCTTACTGCGAAATAGAATACAAATACGAGTAGCAATGTCTAGCTTTTCACATTATCTAAATTAAACCATATGATATTTACCCAGAACTTACAAAAACTTCTTAAAACCATTACTTTATTCTATCTCCTCCTACTTCTAGAGCTCATGATAGCTCTGACTTTCACCCTTTTTCTTTATGGCGATGATGGTCTCTACATCCTGCATCACATTTTTGATGTGGCGAGAACATTTCTTGATGTTAGGGGCAATGATGTGTAGATTTTCCTTCTCTATTGCATCCTAGGAGTTAGGGATGTCAAATCCCTCTGCTCTCCAATAGTCCAACATCCATTTTGTCTCCATCTCCTCTTTTAGAAGCATTTTGAAGAGGAATTCCAAGTTCCTTGCCATAACTAGCCAATGCTCATCAATTTTTTCTTCATCCTTGAAGGTCATCATCAGAATCCTTTCAGACTTTGGAATAGCAACCAAATTTTCCTTCTCTATGCTCATAGTTACTTCTGGGCAAGGAATAGAGAGATGTTGGTCTATGCTATAGACCATTAACTCTAGTCCTCCAAGCAGACTCGCATCAAAGAGAATCCTAGTTGCTTCAATGACTTCCTCGTGTCCTCGCCCAGTGAAAGTGGAAAGGGCTATGAAGCTTTTGATAATACTATCATTGGTATGGAAGGTGAATTTATTATCAAAGTTGTTATCACCCAGTCCTTTTTCTAGCACCCTCCTAACTAATACAAAGATCAGATTGAGTAGTTGGTTCCATCTCTTAGGTTTAATAGCGCCTCTAAATGCCATTGCTATGTTATCAGGGATGGAGAAGGTAATAAGCTTGGTTTCCATTCTCACACATGCTTCTTTGAGACACTAACCTAACTTAATTAAGAAAGAGAATGAGTTAAGAGTCCTCCGCAGTTCTTGTTTTATGGCTTAAACTCTCATCTTTTCATCATTAATTCTTCTTCTGTCACTTGTCCTTTTCATTGTATCATGGCATTAGTAGAGTAATATCCTCACATCTAGTCATTATTGGAAAGGGCAGAGAGAAATCCTCCTCTATATTTGGGTGAGTGAAAATCATTGAGATCTCAAGAAATCATAGTGAGGAGGGCTGAGTGATGTAAGAGGTTTATTTGACATAATTAAACAATACACTCCACTAAATTCATGAGAGGGCTCCAAGTTGTTGGCTCATGGTAAGAGTATGATTATTAATCATGTTTAAACCTGCTTGTGTGTGGGAATTTGAAGGGATTGCTTTATGAATGATACTCCTCAAAAGTTGCTAGATGGTGTGGTTAGTTATTAAGCCTAATATTACTTATCTTTATGAGTTTAATATGATAAGTCAAATGAGAAGGGTCATAAATGGTATGGACCTAGCTTAGGATAAAAATGCTAATCTCTACCTATAGACTAAACTAAGAAAGGATGCTTAAGTGAACCCCATCTGCTCCTAAATTGGCTAGCTCATTTGCTCTTTTATTTCCTTCCCTATAAATGTGGTTGATAGAGATTTATTTAAAGGAATCACAGAGGTTTAATGCTTGAGAAAGGAGTGAATTCAATCTCCAATTAGGAATTGATCATGTCCTGAGTGCGTTAATAATGATTTTCAAATCTCCTTCTATTTCAAGGTGTTGTAATCCCATAGAGGCACTTAAGCATAGTCCTCTAACTAGAGCAGAGAGTTCTGGCCAATTATTGGTTACAATCCAGAGGCAATTTCCTCTCCATTTTGGTTATGAATACAACACCCTATTCTTGCAATCACTAGGTTCCCTCTAGAGGCACCATCAAAGTTAAGTTTGAACCATCCTTCCTTTGGAGGGCTCCATTTCTTGTCAGTTCTCTTGGATGCCTTGTTATGATCTCCTGAGCCAATAAAAGGGGGAAGGACAAGACCTATCCATTTCCCTCACATTTTACCATCCCAGTGACTTATATAAAGATCTGTCTTTTGGATTTTAGAGATTCTACAATTCATGTTCTTTATTATGACTGCCTCAATTTTGTTGCATAGTTGTCTCCAATCCAATTTCTCCTCTTTAAAGATTCTTCTATTCTGTTCTTTCCATATTTCCCAGATCAAAATTAAGGGGGAAAATTTCCATAGGTTGTATAAATACTATATTTTTTGATGATTGGCCAAGCTTGTAACATCTCAAGGAGAGAATGAGGGAAAGCTGATGTCCATCCCAAATTCCCTACAAGCCACTTCCAACATTGATTTGAAAAAGGATAGTTTAGGAATAAATGTCGGTATCTTCTTCACATCCCCCACATAGGACACATTTACTAGGACCTAAGAAGCCTAGCCTCTTAAATCTATCCACATCAAGAGTCTATAATTAAGGGCTAACCAAGTGTAGAATCCTGCCTTAGGGAGACAATTTTGATTCCAGCAGAGGTTAATAGGTATTGTAGTTTTAGGTCTTTTGTAATTTTGGGATATGAGATTGTACCCATCTTTTGTGTTATATTCCCCTATTTTAGAGCCATCCCATACTAATGTATCTTTAGAGGTTTTAAATGAGAGCTTCATATTACTAAGGATTCCTGCAATCATCTCTTCTTCTTCAAATGATATCCCTGATCCTTTCAAAGATTTCCATACCCATTCTACTCCATTAAAGATAATATAGTCCTTGAGGAGGGTACCAATATTTCCTTTTAGGAAACCAATGTGGGAGGAGTTATTTAAAAATTTGGATATTGCTTCATAACCCCACCATGAATCATCCCAGAAGAGGACTTCCTCAATAGAGCTAGGATTCCAGGTCAATTCTCCTTTATAACGTGTTTACATTCCAACATAAAACCCATATTTTTGATCCTTTGGGTGGGTTAGTTTCTTTGAAGATGTTAATGGGATCCTTGTCTTCTAGATATTTATGAATGAAGAGTTTGGCCCATTTAGCCTTCAGGTTTCTATATAGTCTCCAAATTAGTTTAGCCCCAAGGGCCTTACCTTGATCTCTTAGATTTTTCAGACCTATTCCCCCCTCATCTTTAGGTTTGAAAATGTTTTCCCATGAAATTAAGGAGATTTTATTATTCTCATTACTCCCTTGCCAAAAAAAGTTCTAAAATGCTTGGTTATTTCCGCTCTTTTGTTGGAGGGTAGATTAATACATGATAATTGATACGCTGGCATAGATGCCAAGACTGATCTTACCATAGTTGCTCTTCCCATAGAGGAGAGCCATCTTCCTTTCCATGAGTTCATCTTGTTCTTAATTTTTCCTATAATGGGGTCCCAGATGTTTGTGGCTCTATGGTCTTTAACTAGGGGAAGACCTAGGTATCTACAAGGAAGCTTTCCTTGCTTAAAATTTAGAATTTGACATATATCTTTCTCAACCTCTTTGTCAGTATTAAAGAAAATGATTTCTGACTTGTTCGGGTTTATTTCTTGTCCTGAAGCCTTTGTATATGTTTCCAAATTTTTTTAAAGGAACATGCCTCCTCTCTTTTATCGGCCTCATATAACAAAGTGTCATCTACAAAATGTTGATGTGTGGTAGGATCTAGTTGGCTAGTAATGGTTACTCCTTCAATAGTGCCCTTCTCCTGCTCTTTTGATATTGCCCTACCTAGTGCCTCTACCATAATAATGAATAAGAATAGAGATATAGGGTCACCTTGTCTTAACCCTCTAGAGATGCTAAAAAATCCTTCTTGGGTTCCATTCACTAGCACCAAGATCATAGGGGTGGAAATGCATTCAAAGATTAGATTAGTCCAACTCTTGGAGAAACAGAATGCTTCTAAGCACTTACATAGGAATCTCCAATCTACTTTATCATATACCTTCTTAATGTCAAGCTTGATGAGCATACTCAGATTCTCATTTTTTTGGACTGAGTGTATAGCTTCTTGAGCAATATTGACACCATCCATGATAGATCTTCCTGGAACAAATCTTGTTTGCTCCTCACTTATGACTAAAGGAAGGAGTTTTTGTAATCTAAGGGAGAGGATTTTCGTGAGAAGTTTATATAATGTGTTGCATAATGCAATTGGTCTAAAATCATTGAGGTTTGAGGGCTTCTCTTTTTTAGGGATAAGGGCAATGAATGTGTTGTTAACCTCTTTAAGAATTTTCCCTGAGTTCCTAACACCTTCTAGTGCTTCTGTTACTTCCTTACCTACAAAGTGCCAACATTTCTGGAAGAAAATAGTCGAGAAGCCATCTAGCCCTGGTGATTTATCCAGATTCATTTGCATTAGAACATTTTTAACTTCTTCTATTGTGAATTTATTTGTTAATGCTCTATTGCATTGTTTGTTAATAACTTTAGGTATATTTTTAAGTTATGTTTGACTATCTAAATTAGAACACTCCAAATTGTTCATAATGTTACTAAAAAAATTCACTATTTCGGTTGCAATTCTTTTGGGTCGCTTATAGTATTGCCTACATCATTTGTAATACTTGATATCCTATTTGTGTTTCTTCTCTATTTCATGCTGTTGTGGAAGAATTTAGTGTTTCTGTCTCCTGCTTCTAGCCAGGTTTCTCTTGACTTCTATTTCCAAAATAATTCTTCTCTTGCCAAAATCTCTTCATATTCTTTGAGAAGATTTTTTTCCTTATAGAAGAGATCATCATTCATTCTTGTTTGAATGACTTGAGAATTGACCTCTTGCATATCTCTTTCTACTTCCAGTTTTTTCTCAAAGATGTTGCCAAACTTGGTTGAGTTCCACTCCAAAAATTTCTTTTAATCCACTTAAGTTTGTTAACTACTGTGAACATCTTTCGGACCACCAGGCCTCAATGAGATTCAAGATATCTGGATCCCTTAGCCAGGCTTGTTCAAATTTGAAGGCACATTTTTTTGGTTTCATTTGTGTTAAAATGTTGAGAAGTATTGGGTAATGATCTGACCCTAATACCGATAATATCTTAGCCTCAAGAGAAAAATCACACTTTTTCAGGCTTCCTTTGAGGAAGAATCTATCTAGCTTTTTTGAGATGTTGCATAAACCTTGTCTCCTATTGTTCCAAGTGAAGGAGTTTTCCTCTGTTGGAATTTCAAGAAGGGAGTTTCTTTCCTTCCAAAGGTTAAAGTCTCTGGCAGCTAGTGGAAGATTTTTCGAGCCTCCTCTTTTTTCGGAGAGCTTTGTGATAACATTAAAGTCTCCTCCTAAGAAACATAGTGTGTCATCTCTTTGACTGAGAAAGGATTCTATTTCTTGCTAGACTAAAAGTTTCTCCATGTTCTAAATAGGGCCATATACATTTATTATATTAACGGTTAGATTATTCCTAAAGTCCTTAACCATTCCACTCATCCAATATTGTTTTCTTTCTTTGATGTTGATTTAAATGAAACTCAGGTTCCATATGATGGCTAAGCTTCCCGAGGATCCTAAAGCTGGTGATGCTTCAATTAATCTAAGTCCTACCTTTTTTTAAAATTTTTTTCCATTTCTATGTTATCTAGCTTAGTTTCTTGTATTATCATTATATTTGGGTTATGGATTTTGATGTAGTGTTTGATTATTCATTGCTTTTTAGGGGTATTCACACCCCTAACATTCCAAGAAAGGATATTCATGGCTCCTTGGGAAGGCTCTTCCCCTTCCCATCATTCAGTAATGATATTATTTTAACCTGGCCTCTAGCTTCCCTCGCTAATACTCTCAATTCTGCATTTGGCATCCTCCCTCTTTTCTTTGCTATTTTCGCATAATCTAAAGAGTTCCTACCATTTTTGAGGAAAGCAATGCCCAAGGTTTCATGGTCTTGAATTTCCTTATTGTTAAGATTAATCATCAATTCTTCTACTGAACCTCCATAAGTATCAATATTTTCATAAATTCCCTTGATAAGTAATTCTCTATGAAGTTCTAGTTCTTCTTTATTGTAGGTTTCATCCAAGAATTGATCCATAAGTTCTTCAGTCAAAGTATCTCCAATAAAATTTTCTATTGTGTTGACTTCCTCTTGGATTTTGTCATTGTCAGATAGTGTTATTTCTTTAGGGGAAGGTTCCTTCACAGAGCTCTGGGCCTTATAGCCTGCAATTGAATCTCCCAAAGGACCCTTATCCACTTTCTTGGATTGAATATCCATATCCTTCTCTTCTATAGTTGGAATGTCTTCACTTTCTCTCATATCCAATTTATGATTTTGCAGGGTTGACTGGATTAAAACATCAAGCACCGAGGGAATGACTTCCTCCCGGCTGACTATGCCTTTGTTTGTTTCTCTTGGAGAGGTCAATATTGGTGGAGCATCAACTATCATAATCATGTCCTACTTCCCTTGGGATGCCCTTTTGGGAGTCAAACTGGGTCCTATTGTTTGGTCGGTGGGGATCTCTGGAAGAACTAGATTATTATGCTTTTCTAATGGAATTGAGGGAGATCCACCTTAGAGTTGAATCGAAAATCCCCCACCTTCCTCATTAAGATGTATATCTATACCTTCTGGCGGGGTAATTCCTGACAAAGTGGAGCAGTCTTTGCTCCATTCCTCCTTGAAGTCAGTAATTATATCCTTCATAAAAATTGGGTGGAGATGATACCTATTAGAAGGGCTCTGAATCAAGATAGGGGGGCAGGATTTACTTGAGATGTCCATTTCAACTATGATTAGCTACTCTGATTGAGGGTATTTTGTTCTCACCATTCTGACAAATTTCCCTAATTTATTGCCAATGTTTTTAAGGATCATTTTATTAAAACATTCTATGGGTAAATTGGTTAATTTAATCACTCTGGAGACTGAGATGTTCTTTAAATTATCAGGGTTAAAGGAAGGTTTCCAGTTCAAAATTGTAAAGTCATACCCCATAAATTTAGGGCACCTATTGTTTAAGAACTTATCCTTAGTATCTACATTAAAACAATATATAAACAAAAATTCATCTGGAAGAAGTGAAATACTTACTTGGTTGCTAAGATTATTTGAGAGCCAATCTGCTATCCTAGTTGTTGGTATTCCATATTCGTTCCATCTCAAGAAAATACCTCTACTACGCATACTCTCTATAGATTGCTCAATGGAATCATCCTCAATGTTGATTTTTAGTGGTGAAAGCATGGCTTTCCTGCGATGTGGGGGAGAATAAGGAAGTGGTTTAGGGTTTTGGGATTCCTATTGATCTAGGTTTATTTTGTAGGGTATGTTCCTTTTATGTAGGGGAGTGTAAGATTTAGTGGGTGCCTGAGGGTTTTCATGGCTCAAAATTTTGTGATTTTTAATAGAGGCTCGCGGATGGGATGAGGGTTCCTTCTGGTTTCTAAGAGACTCAAAGCTATTGTTGAGTTGTAGGGGTTTGACTGCAAACCTAGGGATAGAGCATCATTTTCTATGTTTAGAATGGTCAACCCTGATCCAATCATCTTCACAAATTTTCTCCTTCAAAGGCAAACATGGGTGTGGATGTTCTCTCGACAATCTGCCTCTACCCACAACAGAGCGAGTGTCTTTGGCTTTACCTATTATAGATTGCGGAGCCCTTTGCTCCCTTGCTGCTTGTGAATGAATTTGCCATTCCTTGCTGTAGTAAACATGAGAGAAGGGAATTGACAATGCTTGTGCATATTTGGTTTGGTTTTTGTGAATATTGATAACTGATGATCCAGAGATTCGACACTGCATATTGGTAGTTTATTGCAAAAATGTGGGAGCAAAGCCATTTTCTTTATCACTTTTTAAAATTTAAAAAAAAAAGGATTTGTATATTTATTTATGTACTGGACCCTTTGGGTATTGGGCAAGACCGAAGGTTTTCTTGGTTCCGTTCTTTCCTACCGGTGCCCACACTAAATGGAATTGTATTACATTTTATTAATAAATAAATTTGTGGCTATGACATATTGCCCATCAAAAAAAATTCATTAATGGGGAATTGATTTAATCATTACATAAATACAATAATAAGAAGGAAACATTAATTAAATAATATGATTATTTAATTAAATATAATGACATAGGGAATAATTAAATAATGTTAACTATTTAATTATTTTATAGACGAATAATTGATGAGATATTGATTGGATTCTTAATAATTAAAGTAATTAATTAAAATTATGAAATTAAAGAGAAATAATGATTTTGAATTTAGATTATAGCATGACATAAATTGATTAAATAATAAAGATTATTTAACAATTTAAGATTAATATTAGTTAACTTATAGTGTTAGAGAAATTGGCCATTTTAAAGTGTCTACAATATATATAGCTTTGAATAGATAATGTTATCCTTGCAAATGTTAGGAACACTTTAAATCAGGGTGTTAATCACCAAAGGCAATTGCAAAATTAAACCCATCAATTGCGAGAAACAATAATGTTAGTTGCAGAAACAAATAGAATGATTGCGGAAAACATTCATCAATCGTGGTAATAAAAGAATACAATTGTGGGAACAAACAAATTCAAATGTGGAGAATGCATTAGGATGGAGCGCAAGCATGTGGAGCATAGGTGGGAGGAGCCTCGGCCCCAATGGTTACCTGCAACTTCGTGAATAGGGAGACATGGTTACAAGGGTCAGTGGTGTTTCAAACAACATGGTGGCCTCTCTTACAGATCGCAACAAAGTGGTTCGTGGCCATTCAATAAAAATTTTTAGCAAGGGTTTCAAACCATATCCTCCTTTAGGCATCTGAGGGTAGTGTTGCCCATTTTTCCCTCTTGTTCATTTTCGGCCACAGTCCTGTTTTCCAATGAAATGCTCAAAAGTCAAAAACCCAGTGTGTTTTCGACCTCCTCTCTACAGGCTCAGGGTGTTTCTGCCTTTTGGTCTGAAAGCTCAGTGTGTTTTCGACCCCCCCGCTCTGAAAGTTTAGTGTGTTTTCAACCTTCGCTCAAAAACCCTCTATGTTTTCGACACCGTCTGTGTTTTTAATCCTAAGTACGCAACTTCGACAGGTGGGTCCTAGTTCCTCAAAAGGCCGTGCCAGTGTAGAAGATTCGATGACTATCACATGATCGCATGGGATCTTCCGATCCCATGAGATCATGCGATAACTGTTGATGCGGTATCAGTGATCGACGGTCAATCTTCAGTGGCAGTCAGTGGCTAACCCCCTACGGTTGGTCGCATGATCACATGGGCTCTTCTGAGCCCATGCGACCATGCGACAAGTCGTTAGTAGTTTCGGTGGGTCCAATTTTCTTAGCAAGGTGGCGGTCAATAGGGGTTCGGCGGACTTCAGTGGCAGTCAGTGGTTGCATTTTTGATTGGTCGCATGATCGCATGGGCTCTTCTGAGCCCATGCAACCATATGAAAAACTGTCAGCAGTTCACAGCTCGGGTGGGGTGGCATCATGCGGTTGGTCGCATGATCGCATGCGGCCCCTTGACCGCATGCGATCATGCGACAAACCATCAACTGTCGGCAAGGATTTTGGTGGGCCCGCTTGTTAGTGGGGCTATGACTTAATAAGATGAGCGGCTGGTGCAAGATCTCAAAGAATATTTGGGAGCCATGCAATCTTGCACCTGCCATTAGATGGGAATCTAAGGTTTGAGTGGGTCTGTGTTAGGAGGGTGCTGAAGTGTTTGCTGGTGTAGTGGCCAAAATGAATAGAGAGATGACATATGGCAGAGTGGGCCTGGGGTTGGTAAGTGGAGTGTGATTGCGTGGTTAGCATGTTTCATGTGGTTGCTAGATGTGACCCGGGGTTAAGAAAAGTTCATGCAACTTGGAAACTAGGAAGAAATGAACCCGAGGTAAACTAGGGTTAAGTTTGCAGTGCGGTCTTGTGGGCCCCAATTTTCTTGCATGGAGGAGTGATAGTTTTCAAAGGCCTGTCGCATGATCACATGAAGCCTTTCGAGCTCATGCGATCATGCGACCGCAGACCTTTTCAAAGTAGTGTGGTTGTGGGTCCAGCCATGTGGGCAGCTCTTGTTGGGCCATGTGGTAGGGTTTCACAAGTATGATGTCTTGCGGGTCCCGAGTGATGCTTTCATGGTGGCAGGACAAATTTTTAAAAAGCTTGTCGCATGATCACATGAAGGCCTTTCAGCTCATGTGATCATGCGACCATTTCTTTGTCAAAGCGGTGTAGCCTATTTTGGTAGACTCTCTTCCAAGGTGAATGTTGCAAGCGCGGGTAGCTCAAGGAATTTATGTCACCAGGGCGGTTGCAGTTAGAAGAATGTGTAGAGTTATCTAGACTTCTGTTTTAGGGTCTTTGGGAGGATCTGAGATCGGATTTGAACAATCATGACAGAGTCTAGCTTGCAGAGAGGTAGTTGGATGAGTTTTTTTTTTTTTTTGTTGGCAGGCATGATCAAGTGCAAGAATGGACACGCAAAGGGAGAAATATCTGATCAGCCATGATATTTACATAGCACATTTATGATCAGAAGTGACTTGTTTTAGGGTTGATTATTATATTGCAGATTTATGTAACCCTAAGGGGATATTTTGATTCTGGCTTGCATGCAGGGGATGTATATAATTCTTTTTTGGAGCCTATAGCGACAGAATTGGCATTTTGTAAAAGAAAGACTCTTTTCTTGGAAAACTATCTGTAGCATTTTTTCCTACTCTCTGGTTTTCCACATCCTATAGATTCTCATTGATGAATTCAAGCATTATAGAGGCAATTTTGTGACAATCCTTCATGTCCTTGTGTTTTCCCTGTTTGCATGATCTCTTATTGGATTGAGGTTTATGGATGCATGTTTTCAATGATGTCTTAGTTTTCCCTGATTCTTCTTACTTTCTATAACTATGTGTGTTATTGTGTTGATCCGATTTAGATGCTTTGTGGGTATATTTCAGCCCCTAACAATCTTGTCTCAATCTTACACCAAATTATAGGAGTGAATGTCTGTTTGCAGGTCATAGATTCTTTGTCTAATCCTGAGAGTCTTGTTGTTGTGAAGGAATCTTTCTCTTTCCCTGAACATCCTCTTTTGTTTGCAGACCCTTCCATGAAACACTTATGCAAGCCTATCCAGTAAGTTGTGATCTCCCAGACCTAAGCCTCTCACTGGTTTCATTCCTCTATACTGAGATCCAAACCCAAGTTCACTGCATCACCTGGTAGGTAGATTTGCTTTTAGTCATTTCCCTTTCCATGCACTCCTTCTATCCCTTTCCCTCAAAAGATTTAATTTTATGTTAAGAGCAAATCAAAGTGATTATCTAAGAGGAACCAGCCTAGAATCTAGAGGTCTCATCTTGGTTAGCAAAAGGTCCCACAACCTTGAGATGAGTCCCATGTTATACTGGATTATCAAGACTATGAGAGCTTGAGATCAGAGGTGCAAATTCAGTGTATAATAGGTAGATTTATCAAGGTACAGAGGGATGCAAAACTCAGGTTGGAATGGTAGGAGAGGGGAGAAAATAGCTCCCAAGCATTGGTAGAACCCAAACTATGTTCATATTGGTAAAAAATTTGATTTTAGGTAGATTGTAGGGTAGTTTTACAAACCAAAGCATCCCAATTTGTTAAAGGTTGCAACGACATCTACTTCTCCGATGATGACTCCTCCTGAAAAATATAAGGTATGAGCTATGCACCACCATCAGAGTTTTTGATTCTCATTGGCAGTAAGCATCCTCAACCCTATAGGAGAGGGCCTTTTTATTCAAATGGATAGGCCGTTGGTGTGCACTATTAGGCTATGGTGTAAGGATGTCTGGGGGGAAGGTTGAAAACTGAAAACCCTTGCCAATGGTTTCTATATGGGTTTGTGTCCTTCGAAGGAGGATAAAGTTTGGATCCTAAAAAATGTCCCCTATCTCATTGAAGGGTAGGGGATCTACTTGAAGGATTGGGAAGAAAACTTTGATCCCCAAAAGGAAAGCTTGAGAGAGTATCTGGTTTGGCTCAGTTTACACAACCTGCCATTGGAATATTGGGGAGAAGAAACAATCAGAAAAAATGGGAGTAGCATTGGAACCTTTATTAAATATGAGGAAGTTATTTTTTAAAAAGATGCCTCAATCCACCCTCAAATTTTGATTAGCTTGCAGGTGAACAACCCTATTCCAGATTTGGCTACCTTGGGAACAGATAGCGGTTTTTGGGTTCAGAAGATCACAAGATGATAGGGTAAGGAAATTTTCTCCTCCCCTGATTTAGACATTTTTTTTAGGAAAGACAAAGGAAAAGAGCATGACTCTTTACTAGATGAAATTGAACGAAGGTCTTTGGAGCAGGAGATGATCAAACCAGACCTTGTAGATCTACATATTCCTAGAAGTCCTCCGCTCTGCAGTCGAGATTTGAAAAGTGCCATTGATTCCTCTTTTGAAGATGCCTTTAGGTCCCGTGGGGAGGTGTCTCACTATCCCTCAACATAGGTGGTTAAGGAGACTTCCTTCTCTCAATTTTCTATTGCTCTTGAACCAGATTGGTGTCCCCCTCCCCCAAAGTTTGTTGCTTCTACTAGCAAGGAGGATTTGCTTCCTCCTGTGCAACCCACTGAGGTGACTGATGTATGTGGCCCTCTTTTTATCCCAGACACTTTTGAGAATATTGGGAGGGTGTCTACCTCTGCTTTGGAGAAGGACTCAAATATAGAAGTGAAACAGGATCAACATGAGGATGTTTTTAAGGATATCGAAATATCCCCTATCCAGAATCTAAGCAATTCCTTTTAGGAAGAAAAGGACGGTGAAGGTGCTTCTGAAGATTGGGAATTTGAGTTTGATGGCATAGATGCAGGTAATGATATGGATGACCTGGGTCTATTTGAAAAGGTTGGTTCTTTTGATCAAAGAAGGATTGGGCAGATCACTTCTTCCCTAAAAAAGCCAAGAATAGGGGAAAAATAGTGAAGGGGAGTGAAATCTATCAGAATGAGGTTGGAGATTGCTGAAAATGATGCCAACCAAACCAAACTATTGAGATCAGGAAAAGGCTATGCCTTTTCTTGGGAGCGATGAAAACCTTATTGTGGAATGTTAGGGGCTACAATGCCCCTGACAAGCTTCATTTGAAGAAAAGATGCTTGGATCAAACGAAGCCTGATCTTGTGCTGTTACAAGAAACAAAGATTAAAGATGATGCTAGTGACTTTTTTAAATGTAGGTTTAGTAGATGGAATTGTGAACTGGTCTATGCTCAAGGGGCTTCGAGTGGTCTTGGTGTCTTGTGGAATCTAGGCTCTTTAGATGTCACTATGTTACAGTTTGATCAGTTCTGGCAGGGGCTAAGGGTGTTGTGAAACACCTCCACTATCACATTTATGTTTTCAATATTTATGGGCTCAATAGAAGCTCCAATAAAATATTGGTTTGGAATTCTTTGATGAGAATCCTCAAGATTTTGGAAGAGGAAGTCATTGTGTTGGGTGGAGATTTTAATGCAATTCTCTCCCTGGAGGATAAGAAAGGTGGTAAGGGTTGGTGTAGTGTTAGCCAAAAGGACTTTTGTGCCTTTGTGACCTCCTATGGCCTTATGGAGATCCCCTTTAAAAAAGGTGATTTCACCTGGACTAACAGATGAACAAGCTTCCTTAGCATTACGAAAAAGCTTGATCATTTCTTTGTTGTTGGTAATTGGGCTGCTGTTTCCTGGACATGTGATGCTGAAATCCTCCCTTTTCAAGGCTTGGATCACTTCCCAATTGCCTTAAGAATTCAACATGAGGACTCCCCAAATAGGTGTCCCTTCAAATTTGAAATGATGTGGTTCTCAGCCCATGGCTTCTATGATTTGATTGAAGACTGGTGGTCTCAAGCTCCGCAAAGGTCAGGTAGCAAAGCTTTTTTATTTGTTAAGAAACTTTAATTTATTAAAGAGTAGCTAAAAGTTTGGAATAGAATGCACTTTAAAAATATTTTTGTTGAAAGACTCAAAGTTGAAGACAAACTTAAAGCCCTAAGTCTAAAAATTATTGAGAATGGCATGTCAGAAACTAATTTTGAAGAGGAAAAACTTTTACAATCGCAACTGGAAGGTTGGCTAAAAAAAGAGGAGATTTTCTGGAGGCAGAAGTCTAAAGAGACTTGGTTGAAGGAGGGGGATCAAAACACAAAGTTCTTCCATAACTCTCTAAAACAACACAGAGATCATAACAATATTTTTAGTATTCAGAATGCTCATGGGATGATGCTAAAAGATAGAGAGGAGATCAATGTTGTTGCTATTGCTTTCTTTTCTAAAAAGAAAACTGTGTCGGGGGATCTGAATCCTTTATATGAGGAAGTTCTTAGGGTCATCCCTGGTTTGGTTTTAGCTACACAGAATAAGGCCCTCACTAAACCTATTTCTATGGAGGAAGTTAAAACTTCTCTATTTGGTTTGGGTAAGGAAAAGGCTCCAGGCCCTGATGGCTTTCCGACCATTTTCTTTTAGAAGTTTTGGAATCTTCTTGAGGAAGATCTTTGGGAGGTAGTGGAGGAGTCTAGACAAGGTGGATTTATTCTTAAAGATCTAAATAATACTTTCATTGCTCTTGTCCCAAAAAGGGATTCATAGTCTTCTTTTGAGGACTTCAGGCCCATAGCTTTATGTAACACAGTCTACAAGGTCATCTCCAAAGTGATGCAAATCGGCTAAAACTTGTTCTCAACTCAATGATCCTGGTGGCTCAAAGTGGTTTCTCCCCCAGGCGTTCTATTTTTGAGGGAGTGGTGATTGCCCATGAAGCAATTCACTCAATTTGGGCTACGAAAAGTAAGAAAATGTTGGTTAAGTTAGATATTAAGTAGACCTATGATGAGGTGGATAGGTGTTTTTTATTGGCTATTCTACGAAGGTTTGGGTTTGATGATGGTTGGATTGATTGGGTCTATAGCTACATAACTACTCCTAGGTTCTCTATTTTGGTCAATGGAATCCCTCAAGTTTTCTTTGAATAGGAGAAAGGGATTTGACAAGGAGATCCTCTTTCCCCTTTTCTTTTTATTATTATGGCAGAGGTTCTTGGCAGTCTGATTTCTCAAAAATAGCAGGAAGGTGTTTGGAAAGGCATCATCATTAGTGAAGTGGAACCCCTCTCTCATCTTTAGTTTGTGGATGATAATTTCTTGGGTGGGGATGCTTCAAATCAGGAAGCTAAAGTTATGAAGGATACTTTGGATTTGTATGGGAAAGTCCCTGGGAAACTCATTAATTGGAGAAAGTCTGAGATTTTTTTCTTCAACACCCCCTTGAAGGAACAAGTGAAGATTGGAAAAATATTAGGTATGAAAATGAGACTTCTCCCTAGCAAATATCTTGGCATCCCTCTCTTTTCAGGTAGCAATACGTCTGAGCTTTGGAAGGATCTAGTCAACAAATGTCTAAAACGGATGGATGGATGGAAAGGCAAGTGGTTGTCTTCAACCGGTAGGATATTGATGCTTCAAACAGTCATCTTTGCTATCCCTATTTACTCAATGATGTGTATGGATATTCCTAAAAAATTCCTTAAGGTGGTGGAAGCTAAGATGAGGACATTTTTATGGTGTGGTTCAAAGGAGGAGGATAAGATTCCCTTGGTTTCTTGGGAAAAGATTTGTAAACCCAAAGCCTCCGAGGGGGCATGGATTAGGAATTGGCATATTATGAATAAAGCTTTAGGGGAAAAAATGGTGTGGATTATGTACAAGAACCCTTCATGATATTGGGTTAGAATACTTCAAGCGAAGTATTTGGACTCACTAGATAGTAAAAGGATATTCACTATCAGAGACCCCCCTCATGGGTCGGCCATTTGGAACTTCTTGTTATCTTGTAGAACTATGATTTGTGATCATATCTCATGGCAAGTTCATAGTGGTAGTGAGGCCCAATTTTGGGATGACTCTTGGAATGGTCTCCCAGCTTTGAAGGAGGTTCAAGACTTTTCCTAGCTGAAGATGTACTTTGAATCCAAATGGGGGTCTAAAGTCAAGGACTATTTGGAACTTGCAGATAGTGCTGAAGGATGGATTTGGAGATGGAAATTAATTGATAATATAGATCTTTCTCTGCATTAGAAGGAGCTTATAATGGGTATTTTGAATAGTAGAGCTGTTACTATTACTAGACAATGTGACACGCTCAGGTGGTGCGGGTCTCATTCTGGAGACTATTCTGTTAAGTTGGGATATGTTTTGCTGGATGCAAATGATGCAAAACATCTCTCTTCACAAGATCTTTGTTGGAAAAAGGATTTACTTCCTAAAGTAGGTGTTTTTGCTTGGTTGGCATGTAAAGGAAGAATCCTGATAGAAGAAAGAAGTAAAAGATTAGGTATGAAAGGACCTACTAGGTGTGCCCTCTGTGAATGTAAGGATGAATCAACATATCACTTGTTGATTCAATGTGAGTATGCTGAATGATGTTGGGATTTTGTGCAGAAAAAACTAAACTAGAAAGGTCCAAGGGAAAATACTATTCAACAGGTTTTTGATGGATGGCCCCGGATGGTTGGAAAATCAACTTTATTAGGTATCTGGTTAATCACCCCTTCCTTGGTTGTTTGGGAGCTATGGAAAGAATGTAACAGGTGGATCTTCAGAGAGGAGAAAGAGTCTATTCCACGGTTTACAATGATATTGCAACACACTATTGAGGAGGTGGTAAGCATGTCAGCCACTAGAAGACAATTTTTGAAGATCCCTTATACAAAAGAGGATAGAGCCATCCAATTATAATGGCTAGGTATAAGATTCTCCTCCCCTAAAGGAGCTCTAGTTACAAGGAATAGTTTGGTGGTGAAGGATACAATTTCTTGGAAACCTCTAGAGGAAGGATGGACGTAAGCAAACTTTGATGGGGCTACAAAGAACAACCCGGGCAAAAGTGGAATAGGGGTGATTTTTTGTAATAGTGATGGTAACACTATTTTGACTGCTTTGAAAAGATGTGAGGATGGCATTAACAATATGGCATAATGTAAAGCGGCTCTTCTATCGGTTTGGCTAGCAAAGCAGCATGGTGTTAGGAGACTACATTTGGAAGGTGACTCTCTGCTAGTAGTACAAGCTATTTCCAATTTATCTTTAAAGGTGTGGCATTTAGAAAATGAGATTATGTTGATCAGGGAGTTGTTAACAACTTTGGATAACTATAAGGTTACCCATATCAAAAGAGAGGGTAACTTGGAAGCGAACATTCTTTCTAAACATGCGGTGGATTTGGCAAATCTTGGGGACCTTTTGATTGATGATTTTAATCCACTTCATGGATCACAATTAGATGTGATTAGGTTATGATGACAGTAGGATGGATTATTTCATCCTATTACGACATATGTTGTGTTTCCTTCCTCATCATTTCTTTGAGAAAGTTGCTTAGAAATGCTGGAACACATGAAAGTTATTAATGTTGTGGAGTGGCGGCGGTCACAAATTAATGTTGATATGATGGTTGGCGCACATTTTTTTTTTGAAGTCTAAATACCGGTGAGCTTTAAATGTTGGATTAATGGTCTTCTCCATTTGGTGGGCTTCCTTTTTGTGTGGGGTTTCTCTTGGCCTTTGGTTTGATCTTCACTACTATTTGAATGGAGCTGACCTTCACTTTCCACACATTACGACAACAGAAAGAGATTTATGGTCTGGTGGATGACCACAAAGTAAAGTTGTTGGTAAAATGCCCCATGAAGGAGGTCATCCAAGCTTTCCAACATACACTTGGGCCTCTGTTTCATAATGGTGACCCTAAATGGAAGTTGCAGGTTGATATCGCAGCCATGATAATGGCTTGGGGTTTGGAATTAGGCGATCATGAAAATTGTGTGGAATATGTTATGAAAAATTTGTTTGATGCAAAGCTGATTGTTGGGTTGGATGCTTTTCTTGAATGGGCACATCCCAAGTGGGCATTCGATTACAGTGAATTCTTCTCAGATGAAGAGGAAGGAGTGGAGGTCGACATTGTGCCCTTCCTTCATTGGCCGAAAAAGGTGGATAAAGATAGCTACTTGGAGGATAGGCATGCTGGCTGGGATGGTCTGAAAATGGGCATTACCAATTTTTTGAATGCCAAACGGGCTGCAACAGTGCCAACATCTTTTCCGAAGAGGCACCATTCTCTTCGTAGCAGGTGTGGTGTGGGCACTGGGAATGCTTGTTAATATGGATTTTGTGCTGCCCTTTTTGATGGTTATACTTTGGGAGCTTATGACTTTTTGTTCTGCCTTTGAATGTGGTCAGGATATGCCTAGGTAATGGTGGGTTCTTCAGGTTTTTGTGGTGATGCCACTTGTTTGTTTGGTGGCTTTGTTTCTAGTGGTGTTTTAGCTCAGGCTAGTGTTGTTGTGGTAGCTATTTAACATTTCTCAATATAGGCCAATGGGATGTTTTGTTTGGCCTTTGTCTTAGTTTTTCAAATGTTGGGCCTTTTTTTGATGGCTGCAGGATTGTAATGCTCTCTAGAAGCAATATTGAATGCTTTCCCAACTATGTAATTGCTTTTATATATATTAATAAAATACAACTTATTACCGACCAAAAAAAAACAAAGTCAAATGCGGAAACCTTTTGTTAGTTGTGGCAATAAACACAGACAATTGCACAATAATAAAACCTGTTAGATATGAAAATATTTTATTAGTTCCAGAAATAAAAGCATACGATTGTGGAAATAAACATATTCATATGTGGCAATAAATTATTGATTGCAAAAATTGACTAACAATTGCAAAACAAAGAATGAAGATGGAAAAAAGTCTTGGGCATATGACCAAGACCGAAAATGAAATTTTGAGTGTCTTCAAGCAATGTTGGGTTGTTTGATTCACATCTAGTTCATCAAATGTTGTAGGGGAATCTGCACAGTCTCAAGAAGAAATGTTAGTAGCACCGTATAATTAACAAAATCAAACTACTAATAATCATGGAACCGTACAAATAATAAAATCTAAGCATAGAGATAAAGAAACTGAAATAAATAACTTAATTCAAGAAATACAATTTCTATCTATGCTTATGCACTTCTATTGCCTCTCTGCACTCTACTGGGGACTCAGATGTGTGGCACTTAGGATTGATTTTTGTAGCATCCCAACTTAGAGATTCAAAAAAATAAGATTACTTGATTGCATAATAAGAAGAAAAACCTACATAAGTTAGATGTATTCAGGGTTCATATCCTTCAAATGGGTTAAAGGTAAGTTTATATAGATATTCAAGATTAAATGGGTCATTGAGATTAATCTGGGAAAATCAGAATTGATGGTTGAGATAATTAGGAATTGATGAAATTTGGGAAGTTTCGAGAGATAGATATTTATTTATTTTCAATTTAAACTCAAAAGCAAAGAGTTGATTTAGGAAAAAAAGAAGAGAAGGAAGGAATGAGAAGATTTTTTTGATTTCGAAGATAAGAGTTTCCAAATTGCATATTTGAAAAAAGATTGATTTTTTTATTTTGGAAGGATTTTTGTAATTTTTAAATTTAAATGAACTCATAAAATTGATTTTCTAGTCTTGAGAAAGATTTTGGATTTAAATTTATTAAAAATTAAATTTTTGGAGAAAGATTAAATTAATTTGAAATTAATATGAGATTAATAGGAAATGAAATTAGAAATGAGATGAAATTAAATTAATTTTTAGTAAAAATTAATTTGAGAAATTAATTACTCAATTTAAATAATTTGGAATAATTATTTAAATTATGGGAGTATAAAAATTAAATTTAAATAAATGATAAAAATAATTAAATAATATTAATTATTTAATTATTAGGGAAATGATTAAATGATGTAGTGATTAGGTTTAATGAAGAATTAGAAGAATAAAGGTGATTAATTAAATAATTAAAGAACTATTAATTAATAGAGGAATAATTAGTAACTAGTGAATACTCGCAAGTATGGGACAATGTTGGTTGTCGACAATAAAAAAACAACTTTTAGAAGTTGTATAAGAAATTTCCTCAAATAGAATTACATGGAGCAATCATAATAATGCTGAAGATCAAATTAGGTGTCATGCCCAAAAAGTGAGCAAAACAGAACTACAATTTAAAAAAAAAAACCTACTAACAATCTACAAACAACCACACTACGCAACTAAGAAGTGAAACACTATCTGACACAAGACCCTATGTGCACGCAAAATGGTGCAGAGAGAAAATAGATGACTAGAAACATTGAAGTGTCTAGCAACACCCCAAGGGTCAAACCATACTAGGTTGACCATGTTTGACCAAAAGTCAAATCTCATCAAACAGGTCCAAACAAAGCTACAAGGTTCCCTAGACTACTAGCTTTAACCAATATGCAAATTAGGACAGTTGGCTAAAAGTCAACTAGAGTTGACCAAAATTCAACCATCACCAAAATATGCACAACCAAGCTAAAATGAAACAAAATGCATCTAAGAATACTTGGGTACACAAATCGAGGCATTTGACCAAGGTTTGACCAAAAAGTCAACTATGCCCAAATATGCCCTACAAGGTTTTACTAGGGTTAAATCATGCCAGGGTAAGGTTTATGCATGCATACTAAGGTGACATCCAAGGTTCGACTATGGTTGACCAAAAAGTCAACCGTGCAATAAGACAACCAACAAGTCCGATAAGGTCCAATTGATTAGAGACTTGATCACAAGGGTCAAACCAGAGAAGGTTAACCAAGTTTGACCAAAAGTCAAACTTCACTAAACAACTTCTAAACTATCCTATAGGGTTTCCTAAACTGCATGCTTCGACCAACACACAAATCGAGATAGTTGACTAAAGTCAACTAGAGTTGACCAAAGAGTCAACCATGCATCAAACAACATGCAACAAAGTTAAAAAGGTTCAAAACTTAATGAGAAATACTTGGGCACACAAACTGAGGTGTTTGACCAAGGGTTGACCAAAAGTCAACTGTGCCCAAATATGATCAACGATGATCTCCTAAGGTTTAAAACATAACATAGACTATTTGTGCATGCAAACCAAGGCAAATGCCCTAGTTTTGACCAAGGGTTGACCAAAAATTCAACTAAGCACAAAATGGTCAACATGACCATTAAGGTCAAATTGACTTGAGGCTTGACCAAAGGAAGAAGAAATAAAACCCTAAGATGACTATAACGTTCCCTAGCTGAAAAGTTACACTTATACTAAAAGTTCAATATTCTAATTAATTAACTCCAAATATAAAATTATCCTATTTACATAGTTACAAAGTATTGAGAAATAAATCTAACGCAACACATCGAAATCCGAACATTACAATATTTTAATCTAATACATTTAGGCCAATCTTTTAAAAATAATAAGCTAAAATAAGTTCTTTAATAGATTTAACCCAATTTAACGTTGAAACGTCTAAAATGAATTAGGACTTACTAACTCTAATTTAAACTTAAATAAAAATTGAATTTAATTCTAAAACAAAATCTATCTAAAAATAAGTTTAAGTTCCCTATAATGACTTAGACTTTACTAAATACAATTTAATCCTTATAAAATTCAATTTATCTAATATACTTGAAACACCGAAATACTTAATAATAATAACACCCTTGTTATATTCTTTTTTTTTAATAATTGCTGGTGCAAATTTAATTTCCTGAATTTCAAAAGAGGAAGTATGTAGATAATTTATTTTTAAAATTAACTTACATAATTGCATTCATATTAAGTGGCTAAACAACTTGTAGGAATCAAAAGTTTGATTTAGGCCTTTTTATTTTTTGAATAATTTTCAAGAAATTTTCTAAGTACAAAATATAATTTTAAAATAACATTTCACAATGTAACATTTTAATTAATTAATTTAAATTATCATAATACAAGCAAGATTATGATAATTCAATACTATCGAATTTGAATATACCTTATAATACTATAAGCCACAATATGCATAATAATGCCATAGACGATCATGGATTTTGTCCAGCTAAAATGACATTTAAATCTCCAAATTGCTTCACAATCCATAATTTCATTTCCAATACATTAAATAACAATAAAATTTACAAATTTAAAATGTATGATTTTCAAGGAAATCCTTGATTTCCGAATTTCAAACATAACTTGAAATGCAAGGTTACAACAAATTTTACAATTTTGAATTTCAAACTCAACAATATTACCAGCTCTTATATCTAGCTGGGTACCTAATAGAGTGAGGTTGACCATAGAGTCTCACCTCCCAACCTAGGTCTTTACAAGGCCACCCCTGAGCTAGGGGATCCAGTAAGGAATAGGATACAAACAAAAAATACCAACCATGGAGGAAACAAT
The DNA here is from genome assembly GCA_027943335.1 of Chamaecyparis obtusa. Classification (NCBI taxonomy): domain Eukaryota; kingdom Viridiplantae; phylum Streptophyta; class Pinopsida; order Cupressales; family Cupressaceae; genus Chamaecyparis; species Chamaecyparis obtusa. The sequence goes on along the minus strand of BSBK01006147.1, from coordinate 1,194,801 downwards.
CAGAACATGAAGACACTTAAAAGATTTTCCCAACAGGGTTTTACAAGAGGAAGTTCTCCAAGAGACCTTCCTGAAAATAGGGCAGAGGTGGACTACCAGGAGGAGAAGCCATAGTATAAATACAAATTTCCCAAGCCACACATGGACTTGGGAAGTCCATCTTCAAAAAGATGCGGTCTACCTCTCCTTATGCCCCCCAGGTGCCCGTAGGCCATACTTGGCATCATGGGTATCGTGGAACCCCATGTTTATCCCTCCACACATGGGAGACTCTACACAATCTTGGGTCTTCTTCCTACTACCCCCTTCAAGGTTACTCCACCCTCCCTAGGGTGAGTGAGCCTAGAAAAATTCCATCCCAAATTGAATACACAAAAGAAAAACAACAATTTACAAAACTTAAATTACAAAACAAAAACCTTAAAAAGCCATGGACTCCATTAATGGAGCTCCAAGCTCAACACATGCAAGCAATCAAAGAAATCACAAGGCCCTACCTTTATCCAAGAAAAGGTTGAAAATCTGAATTCTTCAAACTCCTTTCAAGCTAGCCTTTTCCTAAGCTCCTTCCAAAGTGAATGGTCTCCAAATCTAGAGAGTGGGTGAACAACTAAACCCTTCTTCAAGCTTTCCCTATATAGGCCAAACTCCTAAAATCTAGGAGCCAATCAGAAGAGAGGAAGAAAATTTCATTCCCTTCTTCCCACTTGCCTTCCTATACCATAAGTAGAGTTGAAGGTAAATTTGGGAAGAAGAGAGAGGTTAACCAAAACCTCACAACTCTTCAAATCCGCCCAACTTTGAAATCTTGACTTTAGGGGAGTCATAAATGAGTTTTAAGGCTCTTAATGGGCTGAAAAAGACCCCTAACCCCTAAGGTATCAACCTAGGTAGCTGAAATTGACCCCAGTTAACCTATGGGAGCCCAAATGACCCTCCTAAACTCCACCTAAAGTTTACACACGGATTTCAGGTCTTGGTTGACTATCTAGAAACTTCCCAACCCAAGGTAAGTTGATTCTACCCTAAGGTAATCCCCTAGTCAAACCCTTGACCCAACTAATTACAAATTACTAACCATGCCAACACATATGCTACAATTTGCCAAATTTGGCACATTTATTTAAAACAATGACATGGCTATTTCACATAAACATTAACTAAATTAAATACACACATGCAAACCATGTTTATGAAATAAAGACTATACAACGGGGTCCACATTTCTTTATACAAAGAGGACCTTGGAATGCATGGTATAAACATATGTTCCAATAATGAATCCCCACATTTAGATCCATGGTCAACTTATCTTTCACACTCATTGCACACATCATTAGGTCCAATCAATATGAAATAAACACAATACATCATCAATACTGCATGGTTTAAAAACTATGTCTGTGAATGAATCAACTAAGCATAACTTCAATTTCCTAAAGAAGAATGATGCATAATTAAAGAACTATTAAATGATTTAATTATTAGGGAAATGATTAAATGATGCAATGATTAGGTTTAATGAAGAATTAGAAGAATAAAGGTGATTAATTAAATAATTAAAGAACTATTAATTAATAGAGGAATAATTAGTAACTAGTGAATACTCGCAAGTATGGGACAATGTTGGTTGTCGACAATAAAAAACAACTTTTAGAAGTTGTATAAGAAATTTTCTAAAATAGAATTACATGGAGCAATCATAATAACACTGAAGATCAAATTAGATCGTACAAAGATCTACATGCCAAAGATTACAAGGTAGAAATAAAATGGGGAGGGAACTACATCTTCCTTTATAAGGGATATGCTTACTCCTAGAAGCCTACAAATATGATGATAAGACATACTAGCAATGAGATCTAATAGAAGAAACTGACACTCAAATCCATCACTAGATTTTCTACAAATACCATCCACAATATGTCACTTCCTCACTGAATACTATGACTATTACATGGAGAGAGCACACATGCGCAAAATGGAATATCATCCACTCTAATGTTCAAAAGAGGCATCAATAACAATTCCACAAGGTTGTGACTCACCAAATCCCTGCTAAGAGAATGCTTCACTAGCCAAACCTCCTCAACACAAGGTATTAATTGCAAAAACAATGTACTTTAAGGCCTCCTTTAAGGTCAACACACCCAAATTATCAGGGTAACATCATGAGATCAGAGGGAAAGAAGTCACATATCTCTTTCATCATTTATTGTCTATAAAATAAGACTCATATACACATCTACTTCCTTCCTAGGTACTATGACCACTCTAATATCCATGAGGTATAATATTCATATATTTATTATTTTTTCATGACACAAAAGTTCTCTTTTTGGTCCAAATAAGGGTTTTTATCTATCTTGATCATGACTTAGCCACCAATATCACCACTAAGAGACTATGGAAATGGTCAACATCTGACCCCTACAACCTTATCAACATAGAATATACAATTCTATTGGCCATAGCTATATCTTCTTTTAGCCTCAAGCCAAGATGAAACCACCATCAACCTCTCTCCAATTGTTACTACTTTATAAACATGAAATCTTAAAGGGAAACAAAAATGATCACGCACATCACATATAAGGGTAACCACAAAATATATAGTCTGAGACTGACAAGGCTCTATAGGAAATTACCTTACATCTTCACACAATACCAACATACCCACAAAAAGGTGGTACTAAGATCTCTCACCATTAGTATAAATATTAAACTAGTGGTGCCTTAAGCACTCTTGTAAAACCATATGTAGGCTAAATAGGGTCTCAACCCCTGCAATGAGAAGCAATTAATAGGCCAAACTTTGTTAAATCTTAAAACTCAAACCCTCAAAAAGAATACACATGATCTAATCATAGAAAATGAAAGGCCAAGTAAGTCATCATAAGCACATTGTAACACCCATTCATAGTCCTAGTGCATACGTGAAACTCAATCAATACTGCACCAGATAAGCCCTTGATATTAATGAAAACATTAATTATATCATGATTCTACCACTACACACAACAAGATTTGTAAAGAAATGACATTAACATCTTAGACATTTAATAAAGATCTTGCAAATTTACTCACATTGTATTATATAAGCATTATATATATATACACTTGTTTAGTGAAATTATAAATATTCATACATCAGAAAAATTCAAGTTGCCACAACTTAAATCTACACAATGTGTACATGAATTTTACTCATTATTAATCCATTCCTTTATTCTAATTATACAACAAGATTTTCTCATAATCAAATGAGAGAATAATCTAATCTAATTGTCAATCCAACTATGAACCAACATAAAGATGGTACATTCTCCACAATGTCCTCCCTTGTACATACTATCAAAGGTTCATGGAGAACATGATAGAATTATCACACAATAAAGAAGAGGCCAATAATATCAAACTATCATAATAGCCACCACAAGATTTAAAAGAAATAAACCCAAATGGGAGAATCATCAAGTTAAGCACTAAATCATAATTAAAATGTGCACCATCTCAAAATAAATCAAGTGTGACAAGTGTCACAAAAAATAGACAGATAAAATAATCTTGGCAATGAATCCACACAACAAAAAAATAGAAAGACAATGCTATATCACACTACATGTGAAATAATTAATCAATCAACCAAAATAAATCCTCAAAATATGAAACACCTTTATGAAACATTATGGCTAACACCAGCCACTAATAAGGGAGTAATTGCTATACGACACTAGGGAGTACCATGTCCAAGTAGAATTTGATAATGTACCCAAACACACCAATTAGGAAGTTGTGAATTCTTCTAACTATATTCATCATCTTAACATTTACCTTGCAACTATGCTCTTGATTTTGTTTTGCGCAACCACATGTCTTCTAGGTCCATTACAAGCATGGTACTCAACAACTTCCACATCATGCTCAAATACATATTTTAATTGGGGACGACATATAAGGATATAATTTAACAAAAAAACTCACACAATGAGCCAATAATAGGGTTACTACAATGCCACGACCATACGGTCAACATTGCCAAAGAAACCATACACCTCCAAACCACCTTGATACACACTAGACAAGGGGAACACAATGATGCCAATAATCAATAATAAATAGCACATGCTAAATGAATTAAAAATTCACTACCACATGACAATACAACAAATTACACTTATGATTCATGATATTGTCATGACAATAATACAATTTGGATCATAATTTAGTACAATGATTTATTCCTTTTCACCGGTAAACATTTCCTTCATATACCTATACACGTCAATATTTCAATTTTCCAATTTCCAAGAACAATAGTATTATCAACACAAGATTCATACCTATAATTATATACATAGGCTAGCTAATCAAATCATTAATATGGTCTTACACAATTAATCTAGTAAAATACACATTGAAAATGTTACCCAATAATTACTCATAAGGTCATACAAAAGGCCTTTCAAGAACCATTCATTAGTCTCTCCAAAGTAGCATAAAGATGTTAATCAATCAACCATTATGATACACAAGATAAAAAGGAAAAATGAGTCACTCAAGGCTCCAAAGCATGAAGTAACATAATCCACATATAGTTACTAGCGAACAAGCTATCCCAACAAGCACACACTTCCAGTCACCACAACATCATCACCCAAGGATTATCATATCAACAAGGTATGGTCTATAAGAAAAATAATAACATCATTTCCAAGAGTACCAGAGGCATGTTAAAGGGTATCCTTCCTTCACTGCGGACTTCTCCAACAAGGGTCCACTTTGGCTATCAACTACCCCAAAGGAGATAGCACTAAGAAACTATTATGACTACCACCTTCCCTATACACTCCAATATATTCTGACTCCACCATGATCCCTATACACTCCCATGCGAGGATCATCACTCCTACTCTTGAATCCTACCCACCTTAGGAGGATCCTACACCGATACACTAAGCCAGGGGGGTTAGTCCTTCTCCACCAATCTATTTCTTGAGGTTGTACAACACAAGATCCCCATCTTCCCTATTAGGTACCCAAGCAACATGCTAATCCATGAAATCTCAACATAATGCTTGTAAATCCATCTACCAACCATGTTTACTCCAAGGGAAGAATATACATCCCTGACATCCAAGCCAAGTTGGGTAGAGATCTAAGCACTCCAAAGGTGAACCATGAGGAAGATACATTAGAAGCACCAAAGGTCTATCACCATGACTAGACTGCCTGCACAACTAGCATAATAAGAACACATGTACTAGTGTTCCTAGTGTATCAACATAGGCTCTGATACAATATGTAATGCCCCACAAAGGAACCCTTGGGCTAAGAACCAAATATTCACTAGTAGGTAAGCAATAATCTTGTTTTTTAAACATTAATTAAATTTAACATACATCACATAACTTTTATTTAACATAACCAAGGGTAAGGTTAATACATCACTTACATAGAAATAAGGGAAGAGATATCAAAGAAGAATATCCAAGAGTCCAATAGAAACTAATACATATTTAATCCATAAGAATACCAAGTCATGAGGTTATACCATAATTGGCCATACATAAACCATTGTTCAAGGTAAGAATCAACTAGGAGATACTAGAGATGCAAGCTCAAATGTTCCAAAGTCCACAAGTAAGATAACAAAATTAATTTAATGGAGATTCCAAAGCAGGCATAGGCATTGATCACTGCAGATGCCAATCCCCAACACACAAATGTTGATCACTAGTAAATTCCCTAGCAAGATAGAAAACTCCCAGTCTAGAGAGGTGGAGTCACCGATTGAGCAAGAAGAGACATTGAAAATCTTAAACGCTAATACAAAGATGACAATTAGCTTAAAAACTAATTGGAAAATAAAGATACTAATACATCTTTAATTAAATCAATATATGAGCATGAAATTATAGGAAATAGGGAAGACAACCGGGGGGTGAATTAGATGTCCCAAAACTTATTGTATACACTTAAAAATAGTCAAAGAGAAGAAATTAACAAAATTCAAGCCATTGGATTATTTAAATCAAAATAGCTCAACTATGTAATTGAATTAACCTTTGATTATATAATTGTATGCAGTTGAAACCTACATGTGCGGAACAAGCTCAAACATGAAAACGTTAATGGATAATCAATCTAACAATTTAAAATATGTCATTGAAACTTAAACAATAAACACAATAGTTCCTTCCATAACCTTTGATGAGCCAAACAAGGCCACCCAATGCCCTGTTGATTTTCTCTTAGATATTATTGTGGGTGTGCTCTCCCAACACAATATAAATCCCACTAGATTGATTGCTTGAGATGGATGATCCTAAAATGAAAGATAATGGATGTTTGAGAGATTCATGAATAAGTATGAGGAACTTGTCACAAACTTCAAACAATATTATGAAGAAGGAAAATCAAAGATGAGCTATGACTAATATGCAAACTAAGATTGATTCTGTTACAAGTAGTGGTTGTCGTTGCACCAAAAGATTGACCTATTAATACTCGATACAACCACTAGACTTATAGAAGACACATGAGGCGGTTAATCCATGTCATGAATCTTGTGAGGGATGTTGGCACATTGCCAACAATCCCCCTCCCAATGTCATTCACCATGGCCTGCATGGATTCAAACTTGTGACCAAGCTCTGATACCACTTGTTATAAGTAGTGGTTGTCGTTGCACCCAAAGATTGATCTGTTAATGCCTGATACAACCACTAGAATTATAGAAGACACAAGAGGTGGTTAAGCCATGTCGCGAACCCTGCAAGGGATGCTGGCCCACTGCCAACAAATTTGCCATTATATTAAGTATGCTATGTGATCTAGATTCAAAATAAGAATAAGAAACTATTATAATGCTAAATGCTTATAAAATTCTAGAGATAAACTAGCATGATAATAGTGCATAAAAATAATGAATCACTTTCTCTTGGCAAGGCTCCTATTTAAAGAGTTTTTGGAGAAACTTAGAGGCTTGGATGTGGTGGCACCTATGTGGCATCCACATAGGAGACACAAGGGAAAAAAGGAAATGCCATGCTTGAAAATCAACTCAAGTCTTTAAGGTTGAAAGGCTCAAGGTTTGGTCACACACATGTGAGAAACCTTGGGGAAACGTGTGGGAGAAAGATGTGTAAGGAGGGAGTTGGAGAATTTAATGAAGTTTGGTGGCTTCTTGGGATGACTTTCTCACACATGTGTGAGAAACTCATTAGCACTAATGAGGTTAGGAATCGCTTTTTAAGTGTGATTAGTGAGTGATTAGCAATAGGAGTGGGTTTAGCAAGTAAAGTGATGGGTGTAGACTAGGTTTTAGGTAGGGTTTTAGATTAATTCAAATTAGATTTAAACTAATCATGGCTTAGAAGAATATTAGGATGTGTAGAAATTAAATAAATATAAATTTATTTAAAAGGGGATTTTATGGGGGGGATGTATTAAATAAAACCTAATGCATTAGGGGAGGTATTTAAATTAAATTTAAATACTAAAGACAAAAAACCTATTTAATTAAATAAGTTTAATTAAATAGATAGTTGAATATACCAAATATAATTAATTAATTAAAATTAACTATAATACTAAGGGGAATATTAATTAAATCTAATTTAATAAATATAAGTGTGCAAGGATGATTTTAGGCATCTACATTTTTCCCCTCTTTGATGTGGTGTCAAAATGGTATCATGTCTAAGAAAAGAAAAACAATATGCCCCAGAGAGATTTGGGTACCTAAGAGTCATGCCAAAGTGATGACGGTGAGAGAGTGTACCCCCTCAATAAAATATCATAAAAAACAAATTTTGGGTGATTTTCTCAAAAAAAGTGGACAAGTGGGAAAGTTAGTAGAAAAGAGGATAAGAGGGGGGGAAAAGATAGTTTTCACAACATTTCTAGCGGTTGGGAGAAAATAGGAGAGAAAACAAGGACTGAGATGGAAAACAGGCCCAAGGGGGGCCTACAAATAGGCCTAAAGGGCCCTATGAAGGGTCATTTTCATTGTGATCAATAGTAAAAATTGAGTAAGTGAGAGTGAGATGGTTGTTGAGAGGGAGAAACTATAGCTTAGGGAGTGTATTCAGACCTACTAGAGACCCACTGATCATGGACCACTCGTGAGTCTCCAAACCCTTCCCTTGCACTTTGTCCTTGCTTTCCATTTTGTGCATTTAATGCTCTTTTTCACATTTATTAAGGGGGGGGGGGGTAAACATTTTTGGGAGGATACATTGGTCAGCCGACCGGTGTATATGCAAACATCAATTGGCCAAATGATGTCTATGAGGACATGGATTGGGGAGTTGGAGACAACAATGAACAAGTCATCATTTCTGAGACATGGATCAGGGTTTGACTAGTTGACCAAAGAGAGGATCTAAAAATCCACATCTTTGAGGATCAACATTTATGCCAACACTCGACTACGAAGCCTAATTAACATCTCCATGGATTAGGCCAAAAGACAAGGGGTAGTATTAGAAAACACAATCAAAGGGGATTCAGGACTGACCAATGAGAGATTGGGGACATGATGCACTAGTTTGGACTAGGATAGGAGAAGAACTTGGCTAGAATAGACTAATAGACATGATTGAGTTGGATGTAGGATTGGGTAGCTCCCTTTTTTTTGAGGGAGTTTTGTCCAGATACCATGGATCTACAAGAGTAGTTGACTATTGCGCAGTGGGGATAAATCAGCTTGTGTGGGCTGCAACATGTGCATGATTGGTCCAGGATCAGAGTGCACAATGTGCTCATGACCACCTTGGTGGAGAGATTCCATAGACCAACCTCGAGCTTTTATTTATAGATAAGAGAGGTGACCATCATATTGTTAAATGTATGGTGGATATACAATGTCTATTAGGGGTGTGATCCATGAGTACATATCAGAGGGCTCAAAGCCCAATATTGAGACATGTTTCATATGTTGATTTGCTAGACTACACTAGTCATGACAGTGGATTCCATGGAAGGGGATGATGTAGGATAGATTACCATGACTGGCCATATATTTAGTAGGATTGATAGGTGAGAGGATGTGTCTAGATCTCATAGGACACAAATTTCCACACGATTGGGTGCAGGTGTTGAGTATGATGTTAGAGGAGGAGATCACATTGTACTACTAGGAGTATAAAATACTAGGTTAGTTGTACTATAACCTACATATGTCTTCTTATCAGATAGAGAGGAGCTTGGGAGCTAGGGTCACACTGCTACTAGTCTAGGAATGAGATCACATAGCTCTCATGTGACCCATTCGTCTATAGGAGACATGCCAAATATACAAGCCATATGCATGCCGATATAGACCTATTAGATATGGGTCTACCAGATCAGTGGGCTACTAGAGGAGAGTTCTAGATGAGATGCAAAGATTTGACTGGACACCATATAGGGGATGTGAGTCCTGGGGCTATTGGGATGAATATTAGTAGAGAGAGGAATGTCTGGATACCCATTATCTTAGTTATGTATAGATAAACTACTGGCTTATAGATAGATCAATACATCACATAGCTAGATATATTCCCTCACAAGTCCAATGACAGTTTGGTAGGATCTAGGATGCAGTACCAGATAGCTTCCCTCACCCATTGGTTACTCAAGAGGTGAGTTCACTATGGGAGATTGGAGTGGACTTGAGAGGAGCATGACAATCATGGAGGGGAATGGATCTAATAGCATGGATACAAGGACATGCCAAAGTTGTAGATGTAGGCATGACCCCATCTTATGCACAGTGGTGGGTTGCACACATACTAGTGTGACTCACAAATCTAGGATAGGTACTGGAAAAGGAGCTAGTGAGATCTAATTAGGATGGGGAGGGGGGAGATGGAAATGATGGTGGTGATGATAGAGGAGATGGAGGGTATGGTGGAGAGGGACCCTTAGGAGAATGAATAGTACCCTCCCTCCTGTATTTGCACTACCCCTCTCCTCCTGACTATCAATATCCATAGGGAGAGGTGCCACCATAGGTACCACTAGTAGAGGTATATACACCTTATGTACCATAGGTACAGGGACAAGGATAGGGATAGAGACAAGCCCTAGTGGTAGCACAAATACCATGGGGACCACCAGTAAGGCACATCACCCAAGAGGCATATGATTCCTTACAGAAAGAGTTGAGATGGGTGAGGGAGGAGTTAGATACAGAGAGGGAGGATCATGTCATGACCTAAGATGAGAGAGCCAACCTGTAGATTAAGGTGGATAGGGTTCAGGGACTCCTGACTACAAAGAGAGCATGGGAAAACAACACACAGGGGACCTTAGATGCATTTTAGCCTAGGTTGGATGCAGGAGACTTCACCATAGTGGAGATAGATATAGGTATAGTGGCTAGCCAAGAGTTGCATGACCTAAGGCATGAGGTGTACTCCGTAAGATAGTAGGTACAATATCTAATAGGTTACATTGAAAGTGAGATTTGAGACATACATGGATGAGAGTGAGATCATGTGTCAAGTGGCTACACTCCTAAGGGAAGCACATGTTATAACTGATGCCATGGAAGCACACATGAATGCAGGGAGGGATGATAGAGATGCCACATACTAAATGATCATATACCACCTGATTATTCCTGAGGGGCACAAAGCTCCATAATTCTTAGAGAGAGGGATATCATAGATGATATTGAGGTCCTCAGGATCTGAGCATGAGACTGCCTAGGCACAGAGGAGGAGATGTAGGGGATAATCCCAACCAACTATCTGAGATTCACCAAACTACACTAATAAATTTTTTTTCTATTTGGATCATGACATGAGACTAGATGTATAGTAGCACCTAGATGCATGTACTTATACATATTTGAGATGTATATTTTTGTTGTATGATTTGATGGAAATTTGATGTACCTTTATTATTTTATGATGAAATTATAATGGACTTTATGATGGACTACACACTATGGATTTTTATTCTTTTATGATCTATATGATGATACAAATTTAGTCTTATGTGATGTGTGTGTATATTGATTATGGATACATTTACGACTCTAGATGATTATGGATGTGACATGATTATGTTACTGAATCTTGTAATGCAGGATGTGTGTCATTTGTGAGTTATATTATATATTGTGGTTCTAACAATTTGTGATGTAGATAGATGTGGATTTATGTACATGTGATTTGTTTATGATGTGATGTGATGGCCATGTGATGTACTTATGTGAATATGGATACATGATGAATTTATAGTGATATATAGATGTGATGGATACTTGTGTTTTATAGATTTTTTATGTAGTGTATATGTACAATGCTTATGTTTAATAAAAATGGATGTTTAATGATTAATGGAGAAGTGTATTTAATGATTAATGAATAATGAATGTGTTTGATATTATAATAAAATAGATGAAAATGGACTTAACGAACTTAATAGTAACTAATGATTTATACTACTTAGGTGAATAGATGATAATAAATATAAATGGAATATAATGATATAATGAGATGGATTGTATACAAGATACAAATGGATATAAATGTTCATGAACCTAAAAGACCTAGTGCAATGAAATATGATACGTAATTAACAATGCAACCTAATATATTTAACAATGAACCTAATTGATATAAAACTAATGCAATTAACAGTTCAACTTAATGCAATCAACAAATGAACCTAGTGGATATTCAACTAATGCAATTAAAAGACCACTAAATGAAATTAACCATGCACCTATAGGAGGACTTCTAAATGAGACTTTTTTGTGTGTATCAACATAAATGGGAGGGAAATTTAGTTAGCTGGGATGAGGGGGATAGTAAATAAATAGAAGCCTTTCCAAGAGAAAAGTGAAAAATGAAAAATGAATCTAACAATGTAGCTAATCTACATGCCAAAGGATTTTGGGATTATATTGTGTTAATGTTGCATAGCGCACCGTAGTTTGATTTTACAAAAGGAAGTATGCACCATGTGTTACAAAACATAGAGAACATAGTTCCTTTGTGTGGAATAGACTCTCAGACAAAAGAGATAGATTTAAGAACATAGATCTATATTAAAAACCATGATGAAACTAATACAATGACACTCATGGGGAGGCCTCATACACCCAAGCCTTTTGAGGGACTTGGTGGAAGTTCACGAGACCCTACCCCCAATGAGGCATGCATAACCATAACCATAACCAACACAAATGCACTAAAGTACCAACAAATATATCACACCACAAATGAAACATATTACAATGATACCATTCAAAATATACCAAGATATGGAAGATTGAGGTAATCGTGAGTAGGTTCCACTAAAACAAAAAGATAAAATCAAGAAAAAGGCCTCATGACCAAGGAATCATTTGGTCCATAGTTATTTCCATGAATAGGATTGTGATGATGGATCTGATAAGAAAAGTTAGGAAGGATGCATCCTGAAGGGAAAATATTGATTGAGTGTCAAATGATCATTTGTTGGCAATAGATGTGCAAGGAATAATAGCTTAGAAAATCAATCTCGATATTGATTTGATAAGGATTTATGTGGTCATTGTGTCTATGAGAAGCCTATTTTATCAAGGTAAAGATCAGTGTAATGGGATTCTTCTTGTGGATCTTTATTGTGATCAAGAAAAATGCTTCATTATGTATGAAGTCAAGTGAATGGTGGAATGCATGAAACTGTAGGATGGTGAAAGCAAAGTGTAACTAGGTATGATTCACACAAAGATATGGGACTAAGTGGAGGAATCTACAAATGGAATGGATGGGTGGAAAAGTGAACTTGATAGATAATGAATCCAACTTGACTACAAATGGTGCCTGAGACAAGTTTTCACCATGGTACTTGTCTAGAGTGCTTGATTGCCAAGTTTTCACTACTAAACAATTTATATCTATTTACCGTTTTGATTTTTTTGTATTTTTTTGATATTTTAATTTTTTAGTATTATCAAGGTGCATGTTTGCTAGGTTTTCACCATGATAATGATTTTTTAAGACTTTTTCTTCTTTTTAGATTAGGATCATTTTGTACTTTTTTTTGTTGATTTTTTGATGTTTTTTTTTTCACTTCCTTTTCTAGTGTATAGGAACTTGTTGATGAACTATGCATAAAACTGCTTCATATATATAATATTTACAGGATCAGGGAGATGATCTCCCTATGGTATTTCTATCTGATATGCTTTAGACCCAAATTTAGTTGTAATCACAAACAGTCCCAACTAGTTAGGCTGAAACTTTCCTTTCTTTTCACGGCTCTAGAGGTTCTTCATGTTGTGTTGTAGGAAAAATTGTTGGCATTTGATGAAGGTGATATGCATTTTGATCACATGAGTGTATTGTGGTGTTATAATTGTTGGAATCATGTTCTGTTCATGTCAAGAGACTAGATTTATCAATAGTATTGAAGGATCAAATGGAGAAGCAACTAAATGTTTAGTCAATCGGTAAGAAGACAGTATGTAGGATTCCAAGGAATGGATCTAGAGTTGGAGATCGAGTTAAGGTGTGTGATCATATAGAAATTATCTAAAAATATATATTTGAATTCTTCTATGATTGCATCAATTAGTTTGAAGATTTGACTGATTTATTAAAGATTGAATAGATATAGACAGTTAGATCAATGTACCAGTTAGTAAATTGTTGGAAATCTAATATGGGAAAGTGAGATATTGGGGGGGGGGGGGGGGGTGAATCAAATATCTCCAATATTTCACTTCTTTATTCAATTCCACATGCATATCATAAACATGAATTTTAATACTGAAATAGATCTAACATTCTAATCACATCCATCAAATGAAACACATAACACATAAATTTTGGCTACCTAGAACCCCTTGAAAGGTAAAACTGGGGTGGGGATGACACCCAAAAATATTCACTACTATAATATAAAGTATATCTGTTAGGGATACAAAGTTTGATCACTTCAAATGATCTACCCTGTGAGGGGTCTACCTTGTTAAGAGCTTAAAGACTTTTACAATCTACCTTGATTAAAGGATTTGAAACTTACAACTAAGTAAGCACTCGGTTAAGAGATTAATGAAAGCCTGTTAGGACTTATCTGTTAAGATATTTACTCTGATTGATCTGCTAAAATGTAGCAATACTTGATCCTTCGGTGTGTACTAAAAATTTTGAGAACAGATCTTCTCCTTCCAATACTTGTTTGATCACCAAAATCAAATTTAGCTCTATTCTCTCCTTCACTTCTTTTCTCATTCACTCTACCTGATCTCTGTCTCTGATAATAAAAATACTGTCATGTTTTGCATACAAGAGATCTTCTCTATTCTACTTACTTGCATACTTGCACATTCATACATACATTATTTTAGGTTTTAGATCTCATCTTATATAAGCATCTGATCGATCTTCTAGATCAAGATCAACAATCTAGATTCATTCCTTATGTCGCTTAAGCATTCCCTTTTTCTGATAGGTTAACTGGTTTGCATAGGGATTAATAATAATTACAAAATTTAATAATCTCCTTGATTAACTCAACAATCCTTAAATGACACATAGAAGTTGGCCAAAATAGTTTACCTTGGTGTTTGTGCCATTACAAACACATGTCAAAATTAGCTTGCTCAACATATGAAGTCTTTGATGCTCAACAATTACTATTCTTCATATACAGGTGGTTGGCATTGACTATTCTATACAACTTGGTATAAAATTCTTGGCGACTATTGAAGTACTCAATGACCTCTAACTTGCTCGACGGTAACTACTACTTGGTAACTATACAAGTTTATACATCACTCGACCTTAATAAGATGACTCGATCGTAGTGATGACCGACCAACATTGCCTAGAAAATGACTAAGTGTTAGATACTAATAGACAACAAAACTTAGGGATCAACAATCTCCCCCCTTGACATTAGTGGCAAAAACACTTTGTCATGACTTTTATATTACAAAATAGTACTTAGTAGTTTGAGTACTCCCCCTAATATTGTGACTCGGTCTTCAAAAAGATTTTACATTACATATATGACTCTTTCACATACATTGAATATATATTTACATTATACTATAGTATGTCACACCTTTCTATATCTCTTCTTTGATGATCACTGTATATACATTCCTCATAGTAGATCATGACTCGGTCATTCCCCCTAATGTTACTCATGTCATGTTATGTCACTTCATTTCCCCCTTGTTTTTGTCACTTGAAGCTTTTGGGGTGTAGGGATAAGAAAATACTTATCCAAAAATGGTTTTTGGAGCTGCATAATCATTGCTAAGGCATTTTCCCATTTAGAACTTACATAATCCAAAACCTGTAACTTGATTTCTAGATGGGTAGCTAGATCAACTAAACTCTCGACAATAGAGAGATGAGGATCTCTCAGTACTAACTCTTTTTCCAATGCTATTTATTTATGCATAACCTCCATATGAGGTGTTAACATCATTTGTATGGAGGTTAGTTTGGCTCTTATTCTCCTATCATTTTCCATCAACTTGGCTAATCTCCCTTGTGCATGAAGTAACCTTGTGAAATGAATGGAGCTGGAGCTTGCATCCATTCTTAGTGAATGACCAGTAGACCTTAAGTCTAGTTGCAGTTTATCAATCAAATCTTGATTATCCTTAGTGAAGGTTTCTACATTACAAATTTTCTTGTACAAAGAATCAAAATTCTGTACAACCTCTTCTAAATTATTCACTAAGTCAGATTGTTCTACCTATTTAACTGCTATCTCAGTTAAGACCTTTTCAAATACCTTTGTCTCAAAATTTCTTTCAGACCACTGTGTAAGCTTTTCATTGGCTTCACTATCATCACTATTCAACTTCTTAACAATATGAACTAATTGTTCCAAAATTGGTGAAGCTTCATTCACATCATCCATTTCAAATGCTTCTACAAATATACATTTTATTTCATGTAGTACCTATTTCTACTGATGCTCTCTCCCGAGTTCTTTCTTTCTTTTCTTCTTCAAAAGATCTTGCAAAATTTGCATTTGCTCATATGTCAAGTTATCGGTGTCCCACTTCAGAATCACTATAAATTCATCAAGTGTTACCTGAGTGGTAGGAGACTTCTTTTTCTTATGAACTTTCTTCTTTGGAGTAGTGCCACTCAGAATCTATACTAAGGCTTGGATCACCTCTTTCTCCTTGGACTCTGGATGCTCCTTATTTTTCTTCTATTCCTCCATATGAGGTTCTGTGACTACTGTTGCATATTTTTCTACTTTATCTTTTTATTTCTCCTCTCCTTGTCCTTTATTTTCTTCCTCGACATGTGTATTATCTATTTTTGTTTCTGGCTTGACCTATTTATCAGCACTGGTACTTTGTGAGACTTGCTGCTCAACTATGATCGTGTGTGAGCTTGAAGGTGCAATGTCAAAATTTGATGTACCCTCAATCCTTGTATAGTCATGTACCTATATTAGAACGGGATTGGTGCTCGGTAGAAAGAGATCTAAGGCTACCTTCTTAAGAATTTGGTTCTTTATTTCTTCCTTAGTTAATGCATTGATGTTGACTTGTGTATCCTTAGGGATATCCTCAATAGTGATCACATCCTGTGATGCACTCTCTTCTACCTTCTTTCTTTCTTCTTCCTTGATATTATGAGGCTCATCAATGTCTTCTTTATTATCCAATTCTACCTGGTTGGATGTACCTTCAACTTATTGTAGACTCTTATCAGTTAATAACCCAAAGATGATCTTCCACATCCTTTTTCTTTGTTCCACAACTTCATCAAATTGATGCTTTAGAATAGAATAAGCTCTTAGCTTAGGTATGAATCTATTTTTGTGCTCTGCAATAAATTTTCCTATTTTCTTGGGTGTTAGCTCAGGCATAATTTGAGCTAAAGTGCCTTTTCTTATTTTTCTCTCGGTCATAATGGCATACTGCCATTTCTGATCAATATTACTAAATAGTTATTTCGAGATCTGATTCCCTATCTCTAGAAGTGTCATCTTGAATGTCCATAACATTTCTAACATTGCCTCTTCAATTTTATCCTTGTCATCTTTGATAAGTTTTTCAAATTTGATAAATTTGAATCTTGCAGGTGCTGTTGTGCTCTTGATGTTTTGGCATATCTCATCCACACTAGTTGGATGCCTATGTGATTCCACTCTCAATTTTGTATTCTCATATGTATCACTCATTTCTTCATCATCATCATACTTCTCTAATACTAATTTCCTTCTTGGTTTCTTCTTAGGATGACTCAACACAACTTTAGTTTGAAGTGGTTTTATTTTACCTAATCCTTCCCCTTCTGTATTCTTTTCTAGTGTTTTTCTTTGGGGCTTGGCAACTGTGGCAATAGAAGCTACCTTGGTTCTCAGTCTAAGTGTTGTAGGAGGAGTGGAATTTTGTTTCTATACCTTCTTTTTACTAGGCTCAGAAATCAATACCTCCTTACCCTTTCTTTTAATTTTAGTTTCCTCCTCATCACTTCCTTTAGATTTTCTAGATTGATCTTCACCTTAGCCTTGTGTTATCTCAAGAGGTGCATTTTCCTCTTCACCTTCTCCTAGCATATTTTATAGGTTCTTAACTATTTTCTTCCTTTTTCTCTTCGGGGTTGCATACTTTAACCCCATATTTATTTTGGACTTAGCCTCTTCATAAGTTCTAAAATGTTTGGCCTTCCTATCAATCTCCTCTGCTAGTAAAAAAATTATTGTTGCTGAAGTCCCATCTACATTAACCTCATAAGGTAATGACCTTAGCCATGCTACCCTAGGTATAACAACTTGAACATAGGTATGGTTAGTATCCACTGGAAAACATATGTCATTGTAGTGCTTATCTACTAAGGATACATGAACTCTACTTCTCTTTCTCATCTTTTTCTTGAATTCCACAAAGTGGCTTTCCATAACACTATCAAAATTATCTCCTAATTGATGAATAAACTCATTGATTTTTTGGGTTACTGGTCGGTCCATATTTTCATGTTATGAACTCTGCTCAAAACAATTTTAATCCATTCAACTTTAAAATTACGCAAGAAATCTAGGGCTTGTACTAACCCTTTCTTGGCAACTTGTTGATGTTCTACCTTCAACACTCTGTTGATACACAACTTGTTGTAAGCCTCTCTCATCTCATAGTCTCCAATCTCTCCAATTTTGCATATGTAGCATGTGTGCACATCATGTATCATCAAGACCCTCTGCGAAATCAATGATAGGGCTCCTATGAGATATCCCTTCATCGCACTTTCTGGTACAGCTTGGAGTTTTTGTGGCTTGCATGCATCACTCCTCACAAGTTGAACATTCAAAAATTCTTTTCCTTTCTTCCTAACTACTACAGATGAAGTATATGCCATGTATCTAATCTAGGATTTGAAAGATAGATTTAAGTTGCTCGGTAATACCTTGTTTCAACATTCTTTCATGATGTTTGGCATCATCATAGTGTAAATATCTTCACAAATTTATCTTAGCACAAATTTATCTTCTCAATCCCTTAGAAATCACTCTACAAATTCTCAAATTACTAGGTGAAATGATAATGAATAGTAATATTTCACTTTACAGACTCAAACGATTGGATTAAATCTTCATTAAATGATCCATACACTTTGTAGGTGAATACAACTATCTCAGCCTTCACATGATAACTTGGTTACTACATACTCGGTCAATAATACTATTTATATTTCAGTTTAGTAGATATAATATCTCAATTATTATAGGATCTTGAAACACACTGAGTGACTCGGTCACTAAAGACTTAAATACTGATGCTCAACATCAATTATGCAGTTTTACTCTTCTCTCAAATATGTCCTAATGCATCTTAATTCATGCAGATATGGAATATAACATTTCAAATATCATGAACTGGTGTGAAATATGACATTAGAAAGTTTAGTTCCTCACATACCTTCTATGATTAGTTAGAAGTGGCGTGATTACCCAATCCATTGGTTTGGGTGACCTCAAGTTCACTAGATCCACTACTGCTTGCTTCTTCTTTCTTTTTCCATGTCTTATTCATCTGGTTCCTTATCTGTTCAACAGTCTCTTCATTTCTGAATTGTTCATTGCTCAGTGCATGTGCTTTGTAGTCTCTTTTTATGTGACCAATCTTATGGAATTTTTAATAGACTAGACTTCCATTCATCCAACTCTTGGATTTACCTCTAAAATGTGTCTTTACATAGTTTTCTCCAATATGACCATATTCTCCAAAATAATGACAACTATACCATGTATTATAATCCCAATTGAATGTGTTACCTTTCCTAGGTGCTTTATTTTGCTTATTGGATGTCCACTTAGCATTGGATCTACATTCTTGTGCTCTATGACCATATCTTTGATAGTTGAAACAATGTCCTTGAAATCTAGGTGTAGTAGGTGCCTTACTAACCTTTGAACTGCATTCATATGCTTGATGTCCATGCTTCTTACAGTTAAAACAATTTTCATTGAATTTAGGTTTAGGATTGGACTTACCATTCTTGCTTCTATAGATGTTTTTTGTGTGTCCTAGCTTTCCACAATGATGGGATGTAGGTTTTTTGTTCTTTGGCTTTGCATTCCTTTGTTCTCCATTCTTTGATGATTCAACTTCTTCAATGGATGATAGGTGCTCATCATGTCCAAGTCTAGAAGTGTCACTAGATCTTCTTGGTGACCTCAACAGTTCTTCAAAGTATTTCACAGCTTCATTTGTTCATTCCAAGTGTGTTTCTAGATTCGATTGTGTGTGTTTTTTAGCATTTGGCTTGCTCATCCTTTTATTAAGTTCCTTTTCAGATCTCAATTCATTCTTTAGTTGATTATTCTCTGATCTCAGATTTATGATTTCCATATCTTTCCTACTCAACTCTTGATTGGTAAGTAACAGTTGATTTACCATGTTTAATTGATTATTTTTCAGCCTTGCATATCATATGTCCTTTCATCAAGTCTTATAGACATTTTTATTTTGTCTTCTTCTACCATTATCTTGTCTTATTTAGCTTTCTTTTTTTGTTCAATCAGTTCACATAATTTGACTAATTTAATTTCTTGTTCTCTCTTTAGACTTCTAACATCTTTATTCAATGAATTGTTTCTTTCTAATAGATCTGTTATAGCTGCATCACTTTCAACAGAGTTTCCATTGTTAAATAGACCTTTAGTATCATCTTCTTGATATTGTGTCATTTAGTTAAATTGAAAGTTCTTTCCTTCTGTTTAAGGATTTCTTCAATTCTCCTATGGTTGCTTCAAGCTAGTGTAATGCAAGATGGATGCCAATCTTCTGATTCTCTATGATCTTTCCCAACTTATAAACCTCCATCTCCAAGACCTTAATTCTCAAGTGGTTAGACTTCTTCTAAGAGAACACAACTATGATACCAATTGTTGGAAATCTAATATGGGAAAGTGAGATACTGAGAGGGGGGGGGGGGGGGGGGGGGTGAATCAGATATCTCCAATATTTCACTTTTTTATTCAATTCCACATGCATATCATAAACATGAATTTCAATATTGAAATAGATCTAACATTCTAATCACATCCATCAAATGAAACACATAACACATAAATTTTGGTTACCCAGAAATCCTTGAAAGGTAAAACTGGGGTGGGGATGACACCCACAAATCTTCACTACTGTAGTATAAAGTATGTTTATTAGGGCTACAAATTTTGATCACTTCAAATAATCTACCCTATGAGGGGTCTGCTCTGTTAAGAGATTATAGACTTATACAATCTACCTTGATTAAAGGATTTGAAACTTACAACTAAGTAAGCACTTGGTTAAGAGATTAATGAAAGCCTGTTAAGACTACTTTGTTAAGAGATTTACCCTGATTCATCTACTAAAATGTATCAGTACCCGATCCTTCAGTTTGTGCTAAAAATGCTGATAACAGATCTTCTCCTTCCAATACTTGTTTGATCTATAAAATCAAATTTATCTCTGTTTTGTCCTTCACTGCTTTTCTCGATCACTATCTTTGATCTCTGTCTCTGATTATCAAAACACTAACCTGTTTTGCATACAAGAGATCTTCTCTGTTCCACTTACTTGCATACTTGCACATTCATACATACATCATTTTAGGTTTTAGATCTCATCTTATATAAGCATCTGATTGATCTTCTAGATCAAGATCAACAATCTAGATTCATCCCTTATGCCTCTTAAGAATTCCCTTTTTCTAATAGGTTAACTGGTTTGTATAGGGATTAATTATAATAAATACAAAATGTAATCATCTCCTTGATTAACTCAACAATCCTTAAGTCACACATAGAAGTTGGCCAAAATAGTTTACCTTGGTGTTTATGCCATTACAAACACATATGTCAAAATTGGCTTGCTCGACATATGAAGCCTCTGATGCTCGACAATTACTATTCTTCATATACTAGTGCTTGACATTGACTATTCTATACAACTTAGCATAAACTGACTGACAACTACTAAAGTACTCGGTGACCTCTAACTTTCCCAATGGTAACTATTGCTCAGTAACTATACAAGTTTATACATGACTCAGCTTTAATAAGATGGCTTGGTCACAGTGATGACCGATGAACTTTGCCTAGAAAATAATTAAGTGTTAGACACTAATAGATAACAAAACTTAGGGAACAACAAGTGATATGTGTTTTGATCACATGAGTGTATTGTGGTGTTGTCATTATTGGCACCATGTTCTGTTCATGTCAAGAGACCAAATTTTTAATGGTATTGAAAGATCAAATTTATCAATGGTATTGAAGGATCAAATAGATAAGCAACTAAGTGTTCATTCAATCGGTAAGAAGATAGTATGCAGGATTTAGAGGACTAGATCTGGAGTTGGAGATTGAGTTAAGGTGTGTGATCATATAGAAATTATCTACAAAGATATATTTGACTTCTATGATTGCATCAATTAGTTTGAAGATTTGACTAATTTATTAAAGATTGAATAGATATAGATAGTTAGAACTATGTACTGGTTAATATAGTTGGTTAGATCAGTGTTGCGGTCAAATGTAAGTGGTTGGCTGACATGTTTTTGAGATTTGATGTTTTGAGCCGACATCAAGGATGTTGAATATTGATTTTTGCATGCTCACTCATATGTTAAGTTGGATTTGAGGGTCAACTTATAAAACATTTTAGGGTTCTAACATCGACTTATAACAAGTATATAAATTGTTTAGAAAATCATTAAGTGTGTTGTTGCGATGGTATGTGGTGACTGACAGAGATTGTTGAAGATAGTAAAGAGGCAATAAAGTTTTTAGAGAAATGCAATTGATCAGGAATACATTGGATCTTTCATGCATTGAGTGCAAATATCAGATCATTATTTACTTGTTGATTCTAACATATTGTCAAGCTAAATCCTTTAACAAGGTCACTTTTAATAGGGTGAGAAGGATCTTTAACAAGATTCAAAATATAAATCCTCTAACAAGGTGAACTCTTAGAAGGATTTTTAAATCCTTTGATAGGATGGTCTTTAACGGGACTGATGTAGTTCTTAACTGGGCTATAAGTACTCTTAACCAGGTATAACCTTCGAAAGGTTTTGTAATTGATCTTAAAAAGGGAAGATTTCAATAGTGCACTAGTGAAATTTGTGTGCATCATTCCCACACATGGTTTTCTCCCTCTAATAAGGGTTTCCATGGGAAAAAATATTGTGTCTTGTGTGTGAATACTTTATATGTTATGCTTCATTGTTATATTAGCATTTGCATGTTGGTTATTATGGAAGATAATTGTTAAAAGTTTCAGATTTGTGGATTCATTGATTCACCCCCCTCTTAGTGCCTTATAATACTAACAATTTGTATCAAAACATTATTCCCTTGAAGAAGCCTAACAACTTGGGGAAGATCCTTAAGGAAAATAGGGATGGTTTGAGATACAAGAGACAACTTGATGAAGTTGAAAGGGTTATTAAAGAATTGAAATATCAATTGAAGCAATCTTTGACCAAGAGGCAAGATCTTGTTTAATAACTAAATGAGAGTCGAGACTACATTAAGAAATTGTTTGAACATTGTGGATCTGAGGAATTTGAAGCAACACTAGAAGCCATGGCTAAGGAGAATGAACAATTACACAAAGACAAGAAAAGTCTTGAGAGAGAGATTGAAGCCTAATCAATCAGAATGTGTGAAGAGATGGAAGCAAGGATACCTAAAGAGGCTACAAGGAAAAATGTAGAAGATGCCCTTAAGGCCAAGGATAAAGAACTGAAAGCTATAGAGGATGAAATTTTCAAGATAAGATAAGAGGTTGGCATAATGCATGAACATCTACATGATACAAATGAATAAAATGGAAAAGTCCTAAGGGAGAATGATAATTTAAGAAATGAGAATGAGAAATTAAAGGGAGAACTAATGAATGCAAATGATTTGCTAAATAAATTCAATGAAAGTACAACAAAACTTGATGAGAAACTCAGAAATAGAAGAAGAAGGAAAGATACCACAGGTCTAGGACATACCGATTTTACTACTTTTGAAGTTGGTTAATCTTCTAGCAAAAAAGAGATCAATAAAGATGGAATGTCTCCAATGAAGGTAACACAAAAAAATTCTAGTAAGAAATCCTACAAGCCTACATGTTTCAATTGTAACAAGGTAGGTCATCTACAAACATGTGTAGGAGTAGATCTACAAATGGGTCTAACACTTTTGATGGATATTGCTATAACTACAATAAGTATGGTCACACTGCTCATGATTGTAGATCTAGATCCACTAGTAGATCTAGTAGGTTTTATGGTCACTATTATGATTGCAAAAAATATGGCTGTAAAGCTTATGAGTGTAGGTCAAGTGCGAATAATCAAAGGTTACCTATCAACTAGAATACACCTTACCAAAGGGAGAGGAAATTTGATGTTACATGCTCAATCTGTGGTAACTATGGACATATGGATATGAATTGAAGAATGAATACTGCAAGAAGTAATGCTAGACCATGGAGATCAAATGGTATGACACATTTTCATTATTAAAAGATTGGATGTCTAGCAAGGGATTACAAGTTAAGGAAATAATTGGTAAATTGGTTAAGTAACCAAAAAGGAAAGAAGATTGTGAATGTAGAATAGACTAAGAAAGAAATGAACAAGACCTGGAAGAAGAAGGAAGACAATAAGTTATTAGAGCAATCTACATCTCCATCGAGTGTGGATAATTCTTCATCAAACTAAGCCTTCATATTTCTTAGGGAGAGAAAGTATTTTTGAATCCATCTTCAAACCCCCGATAGGTGTGCGATAAGATCTATCAATATTTTAAGATGAAATAAATTATTTTGGAGTATAATATGAAGTTTTGGTAGATTACATAGAGTTTTGGTCATCGATAATGAGCTTTTGGGTCAATCAGTGAAAAGATATGTTCTATTTGTAAAACCATTTAATACGTGTGATAATGTAGATAAAAAGGCATTTTTGAATTTTATTTTTCACCTTGCGTGTTTTGAAATTTGTTGTGGAGTGAAAGAAGCTTTGTTTGAGCTATTTGTAGAGATCCAAGTGATAAGAAGGAATTATTTGTAGTGCTCTGAAAGAGAAAACCGATTAGAGGTATTTGTCATTGTTGTTGTCATGTTCTTCAACAAGAACCCTAGTTGTAAACTATTTGAGGTATTCATCTATTATGTAGATTTGTGATTGAAAGAGAGGATGGCTACTCCTAATTTGATTGATATAAATGAGAGTCCTAGACTAGAGTTCAAAAGACATCCATTCAAATTGACTGAAAATGACCTAGTGGGTACCCTAACTAGTGTTCCCTATGATGTTCTATATATTGATGATATTATTGTAATACCCCAAAAATGGGCTATATGTTCATTAACCTCCTATATCAACAATTCGAATGAAATCGACATCAAAGTCCTAACCTAAGGCACATCTAAACATCATCGAATCATAATTGATTATCTTAAATTCTGCATCGGGGAATATTCCTAGCAATATTCCTAATTATCTTAATTATCTTTAATTTAATGATTATTTGTGATAAATCATATTTATCCTAAGTTTGATTAATTGAATATTTTTATATTTAAATTAATTAGATTTAATATCTTGCCAAATTAATTATGTAATTAAATTTAATTCTATCTATTATTAATTGTATTATTTAATTTTGACAATAAATCCAATATCTTATGAATAATTGATTAAATTCTTATTTAATTAATTAAAGCAAGTTATCATTATTTAATAATATAGTTTTTAATAAAATTTTGATAAAATAGTTAATTAACCCATAAATTAATTATTTTATTTTTTAAAAATCAGTTAAGTTGGAAATAAATCACTTTATTATTAAATTAATTCATAATTAAATCATGCACAATTAGAAAAGCAGGCAACTAGAAATTAACAATCAATTTTAAAATTTAAACTCAACATCTAATGATGAGTTGGAATTTGATCTAAACTCTATTTTGAGTTAAAGCCTTGCTTTTGCATGATTTTATAAATTAAATATCCTTTATTTAAAAATAACTCAAAAATCAACCTGAGTTATTTGAGTGATTTATGGCTTTTATCCATGCACCTCCAAAGCCTTGGATTTCTATAAATTAAAGGCTCAGCTCTTAACAAATCATCTCTCAAATCCACAAAATCTCATATTTTTGCACAATCATGCTGGAGAATTGCAATTGGAAGGATCAAAGCTTATTGCGAATCAACATTGTTGTGAGATCACTTTTGTTTTCATATTATTGTTAAATCAATTCATAGCATATCAGTTTTTACATATCATAGATTTCATATCAAGTTTTTATCATTCTTAGTGCATCTAAAATCCAAAAAAATAGATTAATTGCATTCATATTTCATATCAATTTTGCATTCAAATCCTTCATTTAGGTGTCATCTAGGTCACTGATCTCAATAGCAATCTGAGAACATTAATCTCGCACCTACTAGAAGGCAGTAAATCGCTTGGTTAAATTAGATTTCAATTTTGCACGATTTTGATTATTGCTAACCTCTAATGTTTTACTGAAGTGTTGTGTCTACAGATCAGGTATAATTTTCACACACACATTTATAGCACCCATCGTGGGGCCCTGAAACAGGTTTCCAATTCAATTCTATCAATTTCTATCTTTTTCTCCTCGATTTCTATGCAAAAATATGATTTTTATTTTTTGTCCGTACAATCTTTGTACAAGTTTCTGAAAAAAGTTGTATGATTTTGAACCCACTGTCGTACGAAAGTTTACCGAGTATCATTTCATCAGGCACCCACTATCATTTGGAGGCTGGATCATCATTTCATCAGACACCCAGTGTCGTTATACAAGTTTTTGGACTATCGTCTGGTAATATACCCAGTGTCGTATGAGTTTCGACATCAGGTTTCAAATGTTGTCTGGTAACAGACCCACTGTCGTATGAGTTTTGGTACCAAATTTCAATTGTCATTTCATTTTTGCAGGCAATTTATCAGATTTGATTTTTGGATTTTGACTGACAGCTAACCCTAACAATTGAAATTTACTGTTTCTGATTGATTTCTGCTGGTTTTGATTGGAAAAAGTGCAAGAATTGCTCAAAATCAGGTAAACATCTACTAAGCGCATTGCGAGGATCTCAGGTATTCCACTTGTGCTGATAATATTTTGATTTGGGGCTTAAAATAAATCTCTTGTGTGTCTAGCTTGGGTGATTCTTTTCATGCTTTTGTTTTACACACTTGCATAATTGATACTAGGTTGTGACCCCTTAAGGATTCATTAAGTAGTCTCAGATACTTGTGATTGATCTTGATTGCTATCTTGGGTTATTGGACTCACTAATTAGTTGGCCCCTCATTCCGCCCCATGGTTGCAATCTCAGCACCATAAAGGGGAGGGGTCAACAAGACATAAGCGTTAAGTGTTCCACTTGGCAACCCTTTTGTGCTTTTAGGAACTCACTTGTTTTCTAAGTTGGGGACTCATTTTCAGCTTGTGTGAGGTGTTAAGTGTTCCACCTTGTTGACTCATCTCATATTTGCTTTAAGCGTTAAGTGTTCCTCTTTCTACTTTTTGGATACTTTTGGTAGATTTGCTTTTGGAAACATACATCTATGCTCACATAGTAATTAGGCCCTATGAACACTATTCGTGATTCTTGAGAGATTGGATTCCCAGTGAAATCCTTCTTGATGATATAATCCTTGTAGGTAGGGAGGATACTTAGTGCATTTCACATTCAACTTGGTTAGTGCATCTTCTCTTATTGATCGACACATTCTCTCCTAGGAGAGGTTGATAGATCACATGGGGTAGACATCATGAGCTTTGGTGAATCAAAATTGGTTAGTGCATCTTCCCTTATTGATTGATACATTCTCTCTCCAGAGGGGTTGATATCATAGACCTTGGTGAAGAAAAACTTTGTCTTAGCATGTTAGATTAATCTACTTGCTTTGTTTGGGTTAAAAGTGAAGAGGTATCAAAACCTTGGATCTGGAGCCAAGTCCCCTTGTGGTATACTATTGTGAGTCACCTTTAGAGAGGGTTAACCGTAGCAGACAATCCCTTCATAAGGTAAACTGTGTTGATGGAACCTCAAGCGGTAATAGCCATTTTCACCGTGGTAGTGACAACCGCTATATAATTGTCCTTGTGGAAGAAATCTCCACGGGTATGGTTCATTGTTGGGTTGTTAGATCTCCCTAGTAGCTCCTAAAGATTAAGTTCTCAGATTGTGTCAAAACCCTGGTGCATCGGGATTGGAGTTCACCCCTTTGGATCATAAAAGTTGTAGAGTCAAACCATTACTAAAAACCCTAGCGAGGCCAAATTTTCATTTTATAGGGTATATGTGCATTATTGAAAAACATCTTTTGGAACATACACAATTAGCACTTCTGAGGATTAGAATGAATAAGTCACTTGATTGTTCATGCGCAAGGTTGCTTTTGCCCTTGTTCATTATTTTCAAACATGCATTGAAATCACATGCTTTCTATTTTGCATGCTTGTTTATCTATCTGGTTATTGAAAATAGACAAATCTATTACAATCCTCAAATTTGGACATTGAAATTTGCAAACGGTTCAAAACTGAAAACTCAAAATTTGCAAAATCTGAAGTAAAATCCTTTTCTAGAGTCAAAAGTCATCTTAGGAGGTCAGAAAGTCATACGAGTTTCCATCAAGTGTCATTTCATTATAAACCATCTATCGTATGATTGAGTACCCAGTGTCGTATGAGTTTCCATGCCAGAAAATTCTCAAAGTCAAAATCTTGCAATTGTTGTATGAGATTTTCAATTGTCATTTCATTGCTACCCAACTGTCATATGATAACCAACCTAGTGTCATACAAGTTTTGATGCCAGAAAATTCTAAGAGTCAAAATCTTGCTTGCAATTTTCATATGAGTTTTGCAACTATTGTTTCACAGCATACCCACTGTCGTACGAGTTTGCAGAGTGTCGTTTGGGAAATTTTTGAAAGTTGTCAAAAAATTGTCAAAATTGCTAGATATTTAGCTTTTTCAGCCTAATTTCAGAATCTGTTGAACAAATCATTGTGTCAGGAATAGAGTAGTAGCTATTAAGAATCTAATCTTTTTCCTAAAGTGGTCTTTTGAATTTGATTCAGCCTTCTGTTTAATCAATTTGAGTCCTTATCATCCTGTGTCAAAACCTTGTCATAACTATCAATCTTCAATCAATCATCAAAATGACTAAGTGTTGTGATATCTTGTTTGCTATCTTTTGGGAACCTGCCCATACATCTAGGGCACAGTATCCTTCATCCACATATAATCAAATCTTCAAATCAATCAAACCTTGACAAGGTTGCATCATTTGATCATCTTGATTCAATTCATTCTTCAGTTATCTGAATCTTATTCTTTTGTTTCACTCAAAGTTGATGGTGGAGACTAGAGCTTCCTCTCACAAGAAATCTATCACCACTACCCAAACTCTGACTCTTGAGTAACTCATCAATTCTGGTCTTTACGAGGATGATGGTCTTGGCAACTATCGATTGAAATCTGGTTACATACCCCCTCCATCAACTCACAAAGGTACTCAACATACCCCTCATCAATCTAATCCAGGGAGTCCACAAACTCCTACCATGTCTCAAGCAGGGACAAATTTTGGCTCTCAAAGAGCTCAATCTCAACATGGGGTAGATCAAGAACCCACACCTGAAGAAATTTCTCAATATCAAAATGATGATAACTTCAAATGAATGATGAAGCATTTCTTGAAAGAAGATAGAGAAGCATACTTTTTACAACTAGCTCATCAAGGAGCTAAACTTCCTCCCAACTTTAATGTTGAAGATATCAGTACACATGAGGAAGAAACTCCACTCACAGCTATGACGAAATAGATACATGCTTTACAAGTCAAATTTAATAGCCTTGAGAAAGAAAAGGAACCCAAAGAGTTCTCCATGGAAGCTCTATGCCCTTTTCCTTTTGACAAAAACTTGTATATGCCACCATTTCCAAAAAGAGTGGAGATGCCAAAGTATGATAAGTATGATGGACACTCTGATCCTCAAGATCATGTCAGAGAGTTCTGTACACAATCCATGGAATTCATGCATGAACTGACCTATCTGATGTGTCTTTTTCCTAGATCTCTGGGAGGAGCATCCATTCAGTGGTTTTCAAGATTGCCTCCTACGATCAAGACATTTGAGGAATTGATTAAATTATTCTACCAGTAATACTCCTACAATATTCAACATCCCATCACCATGATTGATATTTGTAATCTCAAGCAATATCCAGGAGAATCATTCCTAACTTTCCTCAAGAGGTGGTGAAAGAAGTTCTCTCTATATGCTAGACCAATTCCCGAAATGGAGAAACTTGAAATCTTTATAAATAACCTTGTTCCAGAAATCAATTATCCCTTACAAATGCAAGATCATACATCTTTTGACAAGATGGTGGATAATGCTATCAAAATAAAAAAAGTGCTTGTAAAAAAAGGAGAAATCACACTTCAAAAAGACAAGTACGAATTTGGATCCAGTTCTAAAGACAAGAAAAAAATTTGGAACAAGAACAAAGGCATCATCATAGATGGCATTGTTGACACTATCCGTGCCCCATCAAAGGCACTAGCCTACAATCTCACTCTTGGCACTCAAGCCATTAAAGCTTCAGAGCAAAAGTCTTCTCCACCATCTCAAAGGAAGCCAAAATACAAAAAATGGGATAAACATAAAAAATTTACTCCTCTAGGAGAGTCTTTAGAATCAGCTATGAAAACTCTACTAGCTGATAACATCATCTCTTTACCACCAATATGACCGAATGCTCAGGACCCCAAACCGATATGGTGGAAGGAAAATGAATTCTGTGATTTCCATTGGAGTAAAGGTCACAAAACTAGTAGTTACTATCACTTGAAGCATACCATTCAAGATCTGATCGATAGTGGAGACATCACAATTGACAATCCCAAGAGCAATAATGATCATACAACATTCACAGAACCATTTCTGAAACATGGTAAAAAAGTTTCAACTTCTCAGCCTAATATAGGGGCAAAAGTCAACTATGCCTACCCTGGAAATAACACTGTCATCAATATGGTTGAGCCATGTCTCTCTGAAAGTTGCAATGTCATCACAATCATATGAAGAGATAGAGATCATTCCTCAGCTAACATAGTTACTCGATCATAAGCTCAAACGCATCTAAAAGGACAAATCCCAGATTCATCAAATGTCCCTAAGGTGCCCTTCAATCTTTCATCTGCTTCTAAACAAAAGGCTACTTCCACATTGTCGAATCCAAAGGATACAAGGCCTATGTCTTATAGCATTGTTCAACAACTCCAGCACACTAATGTGAAAATCTCCATGTTTGAGTTGCTTCAAATATCTCTAGCTCATAGAGCCATTCTCGATAAAGCTTTGCTCGATTCCAATGTTCCTGATGACCTTGATTTAGATAGGTTCTAGACTATGGTTGGACATCTTACATCTCCACAATATATCTCCTTTTCAGAGGAAGATGACAACTCCTTGAGTCACCCACATAATCAGCCTTTGCATATAGAAGTCTTGATCCAGAACCATAGAGTCAAACGTGTGTTGATAGATGGAGGCGCTGGCCTAAACATTTGTTCTTACAGATTGATCACACAATTGGGATTTTTAGAATTGGCTATTGATCCTAGAAAGAAAATAACTATCAAGGCCTATGATGAATAAGAAATATCTTCTAAAGGCACCATTGTCTTACCTATCAGAGTGGGTCCAGTTATCAAAGATACCATCTGTCAAGTGCTTGATCTACCTTTGGCCTACAACGTCCTTCTAGGGAGACCATGGATACATGAAATGCAAGCTATTCCTTCTACATACCATCAATGTTTGAAGTTTCCTTATGAAGGAGTAGAGGTTACTATCCCCACAGATCTAAATACAACTTGCAACACCTTGAAGGAAAGTGTAGATAAGCTTGTACCTAATAATAGAGAATCTTCCATTGAACCAACTAAAGAAGCATCCACATCTAAAATGGAAGATCTTGCAAAAGAGGTTAATATCAAAGAAAATAGTATGGGAGAATATACTATCAAGCTAGTCTTATCTTTGACATCTCTCCTATCTCACCTAAGTCTTATGGGCAATCTTTGAAACAATCCAAACTAGACTCTAAAGAACCTCTTGAAGCATATAAAAAGAATTTTTTAGCAGAACAAATATCCAAGCAAGAATTTGAAGAGGATGAGGCTGTGCTATCATGGCTGTACAAAGATGAACCTGAATCTCAAGTTGTTCAAACTGGTGACTCTGCAGTCTCCAAACTCCCTTCCAAGTCATATGGTCTAGGAGATAAATTAATAGCTAAGATGGGATATTCATGAAAAGGACCTCTAGGAATCAGAGGAAAAGGTCTTGAGGTACTTCTCCCACATATTGGTAGAGAAAATAAAAACAAAGTTGGCTTAGGCTTTAAGAAGAAACCCTATCACCTCAAAGGTAATTGCTCTCATGTCATAGAGTAGATCGCACCAGGGGAACCTCTTCTTAAGAAAGAAGAAACAAAACCATCCGATAGTGATTCAGATAGTTCAGAACTCATCCCCTATGAAAAATTTCCTAAAGAGATCAAATACCTTCTTGATGATAAAGATGATCCTATCAAAAGAAGTAATGAAGTAGAAACATAAGAACCTACTATTAATCAAGAGATAGTTGCAACACAAGAACTAGCTAATCTTGAAAACAATCAAGAAGAGGGAAGTGGTAGTGATTCTAAGATAGATTCTCATGAGTATGAATACAAATAAGAATATGAGGGTAACCCTTCTTGGGGTATTCACCCTGACTTTACTCATGTTCTAAGATTTCCTAGAGATCCTAAATTAGAAGCTAAATCAAATGACTATGAATGGGGAGCCATTCTAGAACTAGATGAAGATGAGCTTATCATAGAGAAACATGTTGATGTTATTCACCAATATGCACCTCAAACCAATGTAAGTCTAGAGCGAAATGATGAACCTATCGAGTCTGATCCACCTATGGCTGAATTGGACTCCCACAATGACATTGAGCCTATTCATGAATTGGATGTCTTAAGTTGTAGTATCACCTTTGAACTCGAGCATTAGGTTAGGACCAATGATGACAGATCCATATCCGTAAACACTATCTCCCAATCTTTCCTTACTTTGACTATCAAATATCCAGAACTTATTGATCAAATCTCCATGAATCCGAGCCATGGTATTTATACCTTCCCAAATGACTATGCCCTTGCTTGCTACCTCAATGCAGTTGAGCCTATGAGTACTTCCATCAGTGAACTGAGTGTTAGCATGACCGAGTCGGACATCAAATATCTTAGTCAGAAAAATAAGAATAAAAAGAAAAAGAAAAAGAGTTCTGAGGGTGAAAACCACTTTGTGGCAGTCTCAGAACCTACAAAAGTAAAAATAAAAGACATATCCAAAGGTGAAAAGCTCTCTAAGGTGCCTAAGGATGAGATATTTGATGTCCTTCTGAGTCATTTATAGGATAGATCTCCAGTTCTAATTGAGCCCACTCAATCCATCAATTTGGGTACAACAGAGGAACCACAATTGGTACATGTAGCACAATCATTATCAGAAGAAGAGAAACAAAAATTTACAACATTCCTCATAGAGAAGAAGATCAAATTTGCATGGAAATATTTAGATATGCCAGGATTGGATCCTAATCTTGTAATGCACCATTTATCTATTGCTCCAAATGTCAAACCTGTCAAGCAAAAATTGAGAAAGATGCATCCTCACATTGCACTCTTGGTAAAAGCTGAATTAGAGGAGCTCCTAAATGCTCGATTCATCCGAGTTATTGATAATGTAGAGTGGATCTCTAATATTGTACCTATTTCTAAACCAGATGGGTCAATCAGAGTCTGCACAAACTTTAGAGATGTGAATAGAGCATGCCCTAAGGATGATTTTCCACTACCTAACATTGATATGATAGTGGACATGACTGCAGGTTTCGAGATGTATTCCTTAATGGATGGTTTCTCTGGATATAACCAAATAAAAATTGCTCCAGAGGACCAAGAGAAAAATGCTTTCACATGTGCATGGGGCACCTTCTGTTGGAATGTCATGCCATTTGGGCTTAAAAATGCTGGAGCTACATATCAAAGAGCAATGACATCTATTTTCCATGACATGATGCATCAAACTATGGAAGATTATGTTGATGATACTTTAGCAAAATCTATGATCAAAACTAAACATCTAAAGGACTTGAGCATGATCCTAGACAGAATGGAAAAGTTTAGTCTCTGACTAAATCCTAAGAAGTGTGCTTTTGGTGTCACTTGTGGAAAGCTCTTAGGATACATAGTTTCAAAGAAGGGCATTGAAGTTGATCCAGCTAAAGTCAAGGCTATAATAGAGATGTAACCTCCCATGAATATCAGTCAAATTAGGACGTTGCAAGGAAGGGTTCAATCTATCAGAAGATTCATATCACAGCTAGCGGACATATCACAACCTTTTACAAAAACATTACATAAAGGTGTGACCTTTGCATGGAATGAAGAATGTGAGAACAACTTTAACCATATCAAGAAGTATCTATCAATCTACCTATCTTGATGCCTCCTATTCATGGGAACCCATTGATCTTATATGTCTCCGCAACGGCCACATCACTAGGGGCATTGCTAGCGCAACATGATGAAGAGAAAAAGGAAAGAGCCATTTATTATATAAGCATAACATTGGTGGCATATGAAAATAACTATTCTATGATTGAGAAAGCTTTCCTCACTGTGATCTTTGCATCATAGAAACTGAGACACTATATGTTAGCTCATACCATGCATCTAGTAGCAAAAATTGATCCACTAAAATACCTACTAAGCAAGGCTGCCCTCACAGGTAGACTGGCTAAATGGGTCATGCTTCTAAGTGAATTTGACATTGAATATGTTGAAAGAAAAGCTATAAAAGGTCAAGTTATTGCTGATCAACTAGCAGATGCACCCATGTTTGATGACACACCAATGCAAATGGAATTTTCAGACTCCTCTATTATGCACCTATCTTCTAGAGAATGGCAATTGTTCTTTGATGGCTCCTATACACAGAATGGATCTAGAGTAGGCATATTGTTCATACTCCTCAAGGATACTCCATCCCAAAAGCATTTAGATTGAAGTTCCCTTGCATGAACAATATTACAGAATATGAAGCCCTTTTGAATGGTATGAAACTAGCAATTGAATGGAGAGTAACAAAGCTACACATTCATGGAGACTCTCAACTTATTATTCATCAAGTCAATGATGTGTACCAAACTAAAGATGAAAAGCTCATTCCTTACAAGAGCATGGTAGATGATCTTAAGAAATATTTCATATCTATCACATTTGAGCAAATTCCTAGAATGGAGAACAAGGCTGCCGATGCAATGGCAACACTATCTACTTTATTACAGCAGCCTGAACATGAGCTATGCTACGAGTTCCTGGTGGAAGCACTATCTTATCCTGCATATGACTCCCCTGAAACCTGCATGATCTGCACTGTTGTAGGTCATGATTCATCCTAATATAAAAACCTATTTTCCTATCTCCAAGACCAAATCATTCCCGATACCTTCAACCGCCATGAAAAGAGATACCTTATCTGTAATGCCTCCCGATATGTCATCATTGGTAATGATCTATACAAATGAGGTCTAGATGGTATGCTACTTAGATGTTTAGAATGGGAAGAGTCTCAATGTGCATTAGAGGAAGTCCATGATGGTATTTGTGGGTCACACTCAAATGGTTTAACACTAGCTCAAAAACTTATTAGGGCTGGGTATTATTGGCCTGAAATGGAGAAAGAGGCTATCAAATTTGCTAAGAATTGTCAAAAGTGTCAAGTACATGGCAACCTAATTCATGCTCCAGGGAGGGATCTAATCCCTTTTAAAACACAATGGCCTTTCCATTAATGGGCATTTGATCTTATCAGGATGATTCATCCTCATTCTTCTAATGGACATACCCATATAATCACAGCCATAGATTATTTTACAAAATGGGTAGAGGTAGTCCCTTTGACACAAGCAACAGGGAAATATATATCTATGTTCATATTGAACTATATCATATGCAGATATGGGATACCTCATTCCATAATCACAAATAATGGTGGGCAATTCAGGAATAAAGACCTAGATGATCTATGTGCCAAATTCCAGATCACCCAACATTGGTCTTCTATCTACTATCCACAAGGGAATGGCCAAGCAGAGGCTTCTAACAAAAATCTATTAAAGATCTTGCACAGAACAGTAAACAAAACTGGCAGAGACTAGCATCTCATGATTAATCCAGCTCTATGGGCCTACAGAACAAGTATCAGAACACCTACTAGGGCTACACCTTTCACTTTAGTTTATGGGTCTGAAGCGGTACTACCTATTGCGGTTGAAATCCCATCACTAAGAATCAGAATGCATGGTCTAGTAACTGATGATGACTACAGAGTGTCTAGGTTGCAAGAACTGGAACTACTAGATGAATGCAGACAAGCAACGTATGATCATCTCAGAGTATATCAGAAGAGAATGTCTAGAGGCTACAACAAGAAAGTCAGACACAGAGAATTTTAGGTCGGCGATCTAGTCTTGAGAGAAAATCCTAAAAATCAATCCCATCGAGAACGCAAGGGGAAGTTTGAACCCAACTGGCTGGGTCCCTTTGTCATCATTGCTACTTTTGGCTCTGGTGCCTATCAACTCTCAACGACTAAAGGAGAACAGCTCTGAGAACCAATCAACATTCTCCATCTGAAGAAATTCTATGCCTAAGGCATTCAGTCTATGGTAAATTGTCCTGAAAAAATCTTAAAAACTGGAAAACGTCTTGAAAAAAATGAACATCTTGGTGAAAACCTAGCAATAGGCGCCTTGATGATTCACAAAAAAATAAAAAAATATCAAAAGTACAAAAAAATTGAAAAAATGAAAAGTATAAAAAAATGAAAAAAGAGAAAAAGTGCCTTGGTGAAAACCTGGAAATAGGTGCCTTGGTAGCAAAAATAGAATCTCTGCCAAGATGGTGAAAACCTGGCAAACAGGCACCACTTGTTTCAATACACTCCATCTATCAGTGTAATCTTGGTCTTTCCCAACTTTTAGTCTTGCTTTAGTTTGTACATATCTCCCGGTTTGTTTTTGCATTTCCAATTTTCAATAAGTCAGTTTGTCCACCAATCAGCTCAAGCGTCTGTATCCTATCAATGTTCAAACTTGGGGGCAATCAATGTCATATCCTATGGTCTCCCGTGTATCTTAGACGTATCATATCTAGTCCGAGTCCTTTGAAGCTTCATTTGAGTCAGTCAAGTCTGTCTTGTCTCCAGAAAGGATTTTGCATCTACAACAACGCAATCAAACATCAAACGCAAACTGAAAACAATCTATGCTTTTTTACATGCTTTTATCTCCTTGTATGCTTACTGATTCACATTGAGATTTCTACATATTGTGTCCCTTTGAGCTCTTTGATGATGTCCTTTACAGGATTTAGAGAGTGATGACTGGGGGCATAGTCTTTTCTTTGTTTTCTACTTGTATGTGAAAATCTAACAACTTTGGAAATTCTGGATTGAAATGGTGTCCGACTATAAGAGCCTCTATCTTGAATTGGATGGCCATGCGTACCTCGACCATTGATACTTGGAAAATTCAAGGAAGTTTGATCTAACTATTGTCTTTTTGAGTGAGTTCTTTCTCCTACTATGAAACGCGATCTTACCTAAGGATGTGAATGATAAAGGGTCACTACGGGTAATTCACATTGGATTTAGAATGATCTCTTGGCTGTTTGATGTGTTTGCAATGCAAGGCATATTCCGGTCATCACGACGTTCATGTTTTGATGCTTATACAAATTGCTATATCAAAATGGAAAAGATATTCAGGTCATCCTGGCGTTTGTGCCTTGGTGCTTATATCTAATCTGACATTTTGAAAACAAATCAATATTCATATATCCATGGTTGTTGACTAGTGGGTGTTGTATTGATTCTTGCGCATACAAATCAATATTCATATGTCTATGGTTTTTTTTAGCTAGTGGGCATTGTATTGATTTATTCGGTTACCTAAAAGTTCAATGATGATAACAAATCGACATATGATCAGTGACTAGGTCCTAGGTCTTAGGTTGCATTTCATTTTGCATGTCTCTTTGCATTTTGCATGTCTGCATGATCTCACAACTATTTGGAAACACTTCAAAGCTTAAACAAATCTTCATATCAATTCTTCACATCTACCAAGAGCTGAATCATACATGAAGGTTCCTCCAACCAAACGACAAATAGAATCCTTTTTTTCAGGATCAAAATCAAAATCTGAGATCATTCATATTGTTAACTGCTTGCATAATCGACCTTCCATCATCACAAAAATCTAGTATTCAACTTAACTGATTATCTAACATCAAACTATCAAAATTTCAACTTGGTCAACTTTGGTCAACTCATGGTTTAACCTAGTCAAACTTGGTCTTTTGGGACCTTCCAACGATGCAGAATGCATTCTTGAACGTGTTTAACCACTTCTCAAATCAATTAACATGCTTCTAAACCATTTAACATTGAATTTTATTGTCAGATTTTGATTTTAATCCCAAAGGGGGCATGGTATTGCACATCATTCAAAGTCTGTAAATCAATTTCTATCAATATCTTTCATCAGTAATCAAGACAACAACCACGTCTAGTTATTGATTCATCAAAAAACCTTATCGCTCGGGGCAAATCTATCATCACTTGGAGCATATCAGATTCATCAAGATCCATATCAATCTAGTATTCTCCTAATCTTGTAAACTGTATCAATTTTTGCAACCATCGGATCATAGTGTTCTTTCCTTGGTTCTTCAGCAACTGAAGGACTCAGATGTGATACCTGCTAGTTCTGCTAAGACAATCGAGTCTAGAACCGGTCACTCACTTCTTTGCAATCCTAAGGTTTGGAATCAGGCGTTTTGACACTTTTTCGCAATCATAGGTTCATTTGATGTTATAGTGAACATATCTTTGGTCATTCAGGACCTATTATCTTCATATCAAATCAATATCAATCAGCTTCTGTCTCATATCAATTATCAATTTCGAACATCAGTTTCATATCTTTATCAAACACAGACTATCTTTGAACCACTGCGCTTCACACAGTAATTCAAAGAGGGGCAAAATGTAATACCCCAAAAATAGGCTATATGTTCATTAACCTCCTATATCAATAATTCAAATGAAATCGACATCAAAGTCCTAACCTAAGGCACATCTAAACATCATCGAATCATAATTGATTATCTTAAATTCTGCATCGGGGAATATTCCTAGCAATATTCCTAATTATCTTAATTATCTTTAATTTAATAATTATTTGGCGATAAATCATATTTATCCTAAGTTTGATTAATTGAATATTTTCATATTTAAATTAATTAGATTTAATATCTTGCCAAATTAATTATGTAATTAAATTTAATTCTATCTATTATTAATTGTATTATTTAATTTTGACAATAAATCCAATATCTTATGAATAATTGATTAAATTCTTATTTAATTAATTAAAGCAAGTTGTCATTATTTAATAATATAATTTTTAATAAAATTTTGATAAAATAGTTAATTAACCCATAAATTAATTATTTTATTTTTTAAAAATCAGTTAAGTTGGAAATAAATCACTTTATTATTAAATTAATTCATAATTAAATCATGCACAATTAGAAAAGCAGGCAACTAGAA
Source organism: Chamaecyparis obtusa (assembly GCA_027943335.1). Taxonomy (NCBI): domain Eukaryota; kingdom Viridiplantae; phylum Streptophyta; class Pinopsida; order Cupressales; family Cupressaceae; genus Chamaecyparis; species Chamaecyparis obtusa. The sequence goes on along the minus strand of BSBK01006147.1, from coordinate 1,155,541 downwards.
ATTAACAATCAATTTTAAAATTTAAACTCAACATCTAATGATGAGTTGGAATTTGATCTAAACTCTATTTTGAGTTAAAGCCTTGCTTTTGCATGATTTTATAAATTAAATATCCTTTATTTAAAAATAACTCAAAAATCAATCTGAGTTATTTGAGTGATTTATGGCTTTTATCCATGCACCTCCAAAGCCTTGGATTTCTATAAATTAAAGGCTCAGCTCTTCACAAATCATCTCTCAAATCCACAGAATCTCATATTTTTGCACAATCATGCTAGAGAATTGCAATTGGAAGGATCAAAGCTTATTGCAAATCAACATTGTTGTGAGATCACTTTTGTTTTCATATTATTGTTAGATCAATTCATAGCATATTAGTTTTTACATATCATAGATTTCATATCAAGTTTTTATCATTCTTAGTGCATCTAAAATCCAAAAAAATAGATTAATTGCATTCATATTTCATATCAAATTTGCATTCAAATCCTTCATTTAGGTGTCGTCTAGGTCATTGATCTCGATAGCAATCTGAGAACATTAATCTCGCACCTACTAGAAGGCAGTAAATCACTTGGTTAAATTAGATTTCAATTTTGCACGATTTTGATTATTGCTAACCTCTAATGTTTTATTGAAGTGTTGTGTCTACAGATCAGGTACAATTTTCACACACACAATTATAGCATACATTCATTGCAAGTTGGAAGATCTAGGATTAGAGGTAATCTATGAATTGTATAAGAAGTTGTGTGATGATAGGTTAGTGCTGAAAGATGAACACAAAGGCATTGATAATAAAGGTTTTCATCATGCAGTTAGTTATCCTACTAATTTTTAAAGAGATCAGATTAGATAAGTTTTAAGGAGGATCCATGATCAGTTCATGTAGCTTGACCAACCATATAAGATTTATAAGGAAGTAATCCTTTTTATAACCAGTCTATGTTCAACTGCCGAAGTATCCATTCTTTGCACTATACCCAAAGAAGAAGTAATTAGTTTTACTAAATCTAAGTGGGATGGTTGTGTGATGACTATGAATGAAATCACAAATGAATAGGTGAGGCATGCATCTATGGTCATAGGATACAAGGTCTACCATTCCAGTCAGTTGAATAGCATACCTAGTGGTTCTATTCATACAACATATAAGATGTCAAGGAAAATGTTGACTATGATCTGGTTGAGGCAATGAGAGAGTAGTTAATGTCAAGTCTTGAGAAGATCAAGAAAGACAAGAGACACAAAATTAAGTATGGTCAGATGATTATGTGCTTATTCTTCTATTTCTAAAATATATTCCCTGGTATCAGTGATGTTGCATGGATAGTTGGTACTCTAGCTTTTATTTAGATTAACAACATGATCAAAATCTTAGGAAGTGATTTTAATAGCAAGATTTGGGGTTATTTCAAGGAATTTTAGAAGAAGATGCATGAAACAAAGAGGATACCTACTGAAATTATTGATAAGTACAAGTACACTATTTTTCTTTATGGTTGATATTGACACTTTTCTGATGGAAGCATTTGATCCAAGGACCTCATAGGTGATGCCTATGGGTTATGAAGTGGATACAGATATTTTGAAAATTTATGTAGAAAACCTGTTAGCTCAACTGGTAGATCCCAAGACTCCAAGGTTTAGGACATTACAAGAAAATTCATTCCAAGTGCATAATGAATTGTTGAAACTAGTTATTGAGAAGAAAGTGTGAAATTAAGTGGAATAGATAGGGCTAGTAGGCCTAATTTCCATGTATGAAGTGTAAATATAACTTGTCAAGTGGCCTTGCAAGGTCTTTGATTGGGTTGATGTGGATACAAGGAATTCCTTAAGAAAATAGTAAGCTTTTGAGGAGAATTATTTTATGTTAGGCACAAGATTGTCTTTAAGATCTTTTATCAGGATGTTTAATGGGAACAATGATAGAAGCCCATTTGAGGATTCACCTTTGAGTATTTTTTGCATTTGTTATTGTGTCCTTGTCTTCTGAATAAGTCCTCTACATAAAAAAAGGAAGGTCATAAGAAGGAAATTGAGTACTTGAAACATCAAGTAGAATAATACAAGGATGAAAGGTATCACATAGGTGATTTCATGGAATACACATTATAAATCCATGATGACATGACCTTGGTGAAAAATGAGTTCTACAAGGATGTGTTATATCTATAGGATGCCCACCAAGATGCATCAAAATATTATTACATGTTAAATAATGGAAGCATTGTGAGGAATTATGATAAATATGCATATGGAACACTTCTTAGAATGACAAAATGAATTCAAGGAATCATTCCTTGAGATACCAAGGAAGCACTCCTTAAGATACTATGTTTGAGAGAAAAGAAGGTAAATCAAATCAACATGGGACTAATTATTCAAATGATACAACTCATAACTTAAATGTGGGTAGTTAAGAGATATTGAAAGACCATTGGTCATTAATTAAAAGATGTGATGAAAATAAGGCATGAATTTCACCCACTTTCCTTTAAGGAAAACAATATTTTTTTGTTTGACATGAAATAATGGGACCATTGAGTGGGATCTAGGGCTAATAGAGAAGCACTTTAGAACTCATCGTATGCATGAATAAATAATTCAATAGAATAAATGCAGATTGACATATTAACACAACAATATCCAACTAAATTATTGAAAGTCAACTATTTATACCTCAATCTCCATCCATAATACAAAATCAATCCACTTTTCCCTTTGTAACGTTTCCTTTTCAAATAGTGTTGGATGGTGGCCATATTTCTCCTCCTATCAAAACATGACACATGGACTAGTTAAACTAATTTATATGCAATCATTTACTTTTTCCTAGGAAATAAAAAATATATCATTTAACACATTAAATATACTTATAAATGTACAAATAAAGGCTTGTAAACCTTTCTAGCCACTGTGATGCATATCAAGAAGTTTGGCAAGCCTATTCTTGGAGGGCTTATCTTGAAATATATACTAATTCAATTTAAATATATAAAAATAAAATTGAAGAATCATTTAATAAATTTGGTATAATCTTAAGAGAAAATTTAAGTACCTATATACTCTCTTCAGTTGACTTCCTTCATACCTCAGACTTCTCATATGCTTTTAAGAGATATTTCCATACTTTCAAACTTACATCTATTGAGCCTTTTTTACCCTTAGCTCAGGAGGGTTTTTTTTTATCTCCTTTGTTTGGTTGCATGAAAATCACTTATAGTTTTGAGACATTCATAGCTTTATCTTCTTTATAGACAAACCTATGCCAAATTTAGTCTCCATATCCTGGATAACTACTTTTTTCAGGTGCCTGGATATCTTTGAGAATGGAAGATTTAGATGGTCTTTGAACCATTTAAGGCATGCTTCCTTCAACCTATTCACAAATTTTTTTCCACACCACCTGTCATTTAGACTTTCCATAAAACCACATTGTATTCTATCTTGGTACTATAGCTACCAATGAAAGATGAAATGCATGGCATGATAGAAAAAGTCTGTGTCCTAGGAGTGGCTGCAACATTGGAAGTATCCATTCCCCATTCTACATTCTTAGAGTTTACTATTACTAAATTCCTCCTGGATCTTATACTTGTTCTAAGAGTGTTTGAGGAATCAATGATTCCCTTTGATATGCTTGATTTTGTTGCAATGTTTTAGGGTCTTTACTAGATCATTTTTCTATGCATCTGGAAAGAATTGTGAAGTTGACACCATCCAATTTGTTCATTGCCTCTTCCCCCAATATGGTAGCCAATGCCTCTTTTTGTTTGATAGTCTCATGTTCATATATATATATATATATAATAGTAATAATTAAATTTCTTCTTTTAAATTTAGAAATAAAAATATAAAAACTAAAATTCAAAGAAATAATGAAAACATTTACAAATCTATAAATTGACAATGTATTACCTCATTGCAGCCAAAGTTTCCCCCCTTCCCTCTATTGCTCAACATTTTGAGGATACCTAGTGGAATTTCTATCTAAATATCTTTATATGGATTCAAATTAAACCAAAAAGGCACAACATACATGGTTTTCATATTTAAAGAGAAATCAGGGGTTTGATTTCTATCCATCTATCCTCTACTCTCTTTCCTGCAAAAAAATTAAACCGGGAAACCAAACACTATAAACACCATCTATCCTATGTTCTACATATGGAAACAAAATAAAAGCAGGTAGGGTAATCTTTAAGAAATCCCCCTTCAAAAAAGGTGTAAAAAAGTGGCGAAAGTTAGAAAGAAAAAACAAATTTATTGGTGATTTTTTTTTCTTTTCAAATAAAAAATAATAATCTCAATTGGTGAATCATTCATGCTCCCTGAAACTATGTGGAAAATCTTGGCGAATCATTGATGGTCCTTGAAACTATGTGGAAAATCTTGGCAAATTGTGTTTTTGTTTTAGAACTACCAAAATATATATTGGTGAATAAAAAATAGTATTTGTAGTATAAAAAATATAAATTGGCGAATATTCAAAACATAGTGATAGGACTACGTGTCAAGTTGGGTGCTACATGTTATTTACTGATGACTAGTTTGTGAGGACATTTTGCGTAGCTTTGGCAAGCTAAAAGGAGGGTTGATGCTGATAGTTACGAAGATACGTAATGGTCAGGTTGATGGTGTGCATGACTTTGGCAGTTATGTTGGCAATTTGCAATTGAAGGCCACAAAGATACGCAAAGGATAGGTTGATAGTGTGCGTGACTTCATAAGTTATGATCATGTGTGTGTGAAAATTGTACCTGATCTATAGACACAACACTCAGTAAAACATTAGAGGTTAGCTATAATCAAAATCATGCAAAATTGAAATCTAATCTAACCAAGCGATTTACTGCCTTCTAGTAGGTGCCAGATTAATGTTCTCAGATTGTAATCGAGATCAGTGACCTAGACGACACCTAAATGAAGGATTTGAATGCAATTGATCTAGATATGAGATTGAATGCAATTATTCTATTTTTTTGGATTTTTCTATGCAATAAGAATGATAAAAACTTGATATGAATCTATGCTATTGAAAACTGATATGCTATGCTAATCTAGAAATGATATGAAATATGAATCTAAATGAATGCAAAAAAAATAAGATTGATCTCACAAAGATGTCGATTCGCAAGAGCTTTGATTCTTCAATTCCAATTCTCCAGCGTGATTGTGCAAAATATGAGATGATTTGGATGCAAATTTGAGAGATTATTGAGAGATGAAATATGAAGAGCTGAGCATTGTTTTTATAGAAATCCAGGGCTTTGGAGGTGCATGAGAAAAAGCCATAAATCACTCAAATAACTCAACTTGATTTTTGAGTTATTTTTAAATAAAAGATAATTAACTCACAAAAACATGCAAAAGCTAAGTTTTAACTCAAAATAGAGTTTAGCTTTAATTGATAATTGATAGTTGTCTGCTTTTATGATTGTGCATGTTTTATTTATGAATTAATTTAATAATAAAGTGATTTATTTCCAACTTAACTGCTTTTAAAAATAAAACAATTGATTTATGGGTTAATCAATTATTTAATCAAACTTTTATTAAAAACTATATTATTAAATAATGACAACTTGCTTTAATTAATTAAATAAGAATTTAATCAATTATTCATATGATATTAGATTTATTGTCAAAATTAAATAATACAATTAATAATAGATAGAATTAAATTTAATTAAACAATTAAGTGGCAAATATTAAATCTAATTAATTAAATATGAAAATATTCAATTAATCAAACGTAGGATAAATGTGATTTATTGCCAAATAATCATTAAATTAAAGATAATTAAGATAATTAGGAATATTACTAGGAATATTCCCCGATGCAAAATTTAAGATAATCAATTATGATTCGATGATGTTTAGATGTGCCTTAGGTTAGGACTTTGATGTCGATTTCGTTCGAATTGAAGATGTAGGAGATTAATGAACTTATAGCCCATTTTTGGGGTATTACAGATCATAGGTAAGACATGGGGGTTTTGAGGCCACGTTGGTAGACTGCATAACTTAGCCATGAAGTTACAGTGACATTGAACACTGAAGTGCAATTAATGAGACTTATCAATGACAAGATTTTGATTAGACATTAAAAAGGTTAATTTGTACAAGATATCAGCTATGATTCATAAACATTCATTATCTTTCTTTTCGGAGCCAAGTCACATTACGTGACATATTCCTTCCAAATTTAATGTGGCTGCCCAGTTATCAGTTCAAACTTTAAAATCATAGCTAGGATATGGTGGTTCTGAGGTAACGCTGGTAGTTTGCGTAACTTGAGTGGTACATAATCTAGGCCAAGATTTTGATTAGACATTAAAAAGGATAATTTTACTGGATATGAGCTGTGATTCATCAACATTCATTATTCTTCTTTTCAACTTCGGAGCCAAGTTACGTAGGATATAATGTCTGCAATTTTTCTTTACCGATATTCATTAATTTCCTTTTCCCAGGCAAGCCACCTTACGTGAAACATTCCTTCAAAATTTATTGCGGCTGACAAGTTGGTGATTATTTTCTTTATATACTCCTCCGTAGTGGAATTCTAGAACACAAGGCGCTTTCTAAATTTCTAAATTTGGAATCTTGGATGATAGAATGGGTCTTCCAGTACCTGAGGGATCATCAAATGAGAACCCAGAACATGTTATCCAACCAAATTTGGTTACGGAGGAGGAGATTCATGAGGATGTCCTCAGTCATCTTATGTCTGCAACATGGGATCATGCTACCAGTTACGCCAGATACCAAAGCGACATGTTCAAACTCAAAGTAGAACATGACAAGGCAGAGATGTGAACCATTTTTGACAATCATGGCTTCGACCAGGAGGTGTTCTAGGAGGAGATGATCTGGTTATTTGCCGGTCTGCACATCAACTAATCTTTTTTTCCTTGTGGATCTTACAAAAATTTTTGTTACTCACTTACTTATAAGTTGTAATTTGTAAATACGAAATAATTGAATGTACTTTTCATTTTGGTTTTGGAAATGGTTGGAAGCTTCTCACTTCTCCTTTTGGGGAAACCACAACCATTCAATGAATCATACTTCAGTGATTCAATTACCAGTATTATGTATATTGTATACCAATTTTTGAATTTAATAGTAATACTATAGTGACGTAGTCTGTATACATATGAGACATTGAGAAGACTCTTTTTCAAATAGTGTTACTATTTTTAGTTTTATGTGTTATTTGCTAATACTTCAAATTTCAATAATCAATACAATGATACACTAATATATTAACATGTTACGTGAATAACTAATACAATAGTTTTATTATTTATAAATTAAAAAATATATAAATTGTAATTACTAATAGTAATTATTCAGAATGCTAAATCAAAATGCTAAATCAATATCACGATTCTGTATAAAATTATAATTTATAAATACCTATTAAGTATTAACTGATTCAGAATGCTAAATCAGTATCACGATGAAGTAAATTTGATTGAATGAGAATATCGAGATGTCTGAAGCTTCTAAAAACTAAATCCCACATGGCTCATGGAAATTTGGAACTCACTCCAAGCTTCAAAGTTACGCCTGGTTGTTTTGTAACTTCTCAACGGTTAATTTAATATGATGGTGATCGATTCCAAAGCTACACATGCCTATTTCATAGCTTCTCAATGGTTAATTTATTATGATGGTGATATGTTCTAAAGTTACACCTGGCTATTTTGTAACTTCTCAATAGTTAAGTTTTTATGATGGTTAGGGGTTCCGAAGTCCCGACTAACTTCGTGCATAACTTCGTAAGGTATTGAAAAGTGAGAGACGAAGAGTAAGTTGCATGCTACATGGAAAGTGCCAAATAATGGAATGTTTGCAGATCTTCGGTTATGAAGTACAAGTGTCATATGACATACCAGGCTGTGTTGTAACATCTCAAGGTTTCATTTTCCTGGTCAGTTTAACAGTCTTGAAGTTTTGAAAAGGTGTTGCGTGACTTCGCAAGTCTCAAAGTTTTGGGATTTCAAATTTAAAGGGCCAAGGGCCAAGGCCCCTGATTTGTAGGTAGTAATTTAGAAAAGTTGAGATAGGGACCTAGGTTTAGATGTATCATTAGCATCACTTCGGCAACACACTAATTATTTTCTCTTGGATCACCGCCAAATCTATGCTAGAAGTGACAGTTGACAGTGAGACTTTTATGAAAAAAGTAATTACTAATTTCATGAGTGTGTGCTTGATGATATTTTAATTTTTAATAGAGTAGGTGCCTAGGTGGCCTGGTGGCTGGTTGTACTTGTGAGTTGCTTGTTACTTGTTAGTTATTAAAGATAGTTCATACTTCAATGACTTCACAGAGCATCCATAATTTTGAGAGTCGAAGAGCAACCAGATAGTTGAAACCTTTGGCTTTAAGTAAAGAAAAGGAGCTTACTACTTATAGTTTAGTATACATAAAGAATGGTAGAATAAGGATCTTTTGATGTTGTTGTAGTACCAGAAAAGAGTGTCTTTGTGCATTTAAGAAAAAAGAGGCCAAACATATACGCTGAAGAATGGATGAAACTGTTTCCTGGATCCTCAAATTTGCAATTAGCTAACGCTTATGAATGGAGGGACCCTTATGCATTCTGCAGGGATGTTGTCTACCCAAACACAATTGGGTATGAGCTCTTCATGTTTTTCTATAACAATATATTTAGAGGCCCTCCTATTTCAAACCCATAGGATAGGAACTTGGGAAAGTTGATAGTACCTAAGGTATTTTTGGATGTAGACCTCATGAAAGCATTAATTCAAGAATACAATCTAGTGACACAAGATTTTCACAGGCATGACAAATCTATACTCTGCATGTTAGATAGAGCAAATTTTATTCAAGCTTTCAACCTTTAGGGACCTATGAGCATGGATATTGACCTAGCAGAAGAGGAGGCCCTGTTTAATAGAAAAAAAAGTTACTACATTGGAAGGGTTATGAGGAGGCATATTCCTAGAGAAAAGAAAGAGGTAGGGTTGTTACCAAAGAAGGTTGCAGATTCAATTGATATTGAGCTTTTCTTTCCCTATTTCTAGAATACCATCTACAGTCTACACAAAGTTATTGGAATAGATGGAAGTTTGACAGTGTGTCCTGACATTTATGTCATGGCTACAGATGTTCAGGACTTGTACATCAACAAGGAGTTTGATTATGTGGGGCACATAATCAATGTAATGCATAGTGAGTTGATGAATGTGAAGATTGATTTGAAAAGCTTCAAGTTTAATCACTACTCCATGCTAATGCACTTGATCCTCTATTGCAGTATTGGCTACATCAACCTAGGGTTCATCGATGAGACCAAGAATGCAGGAGGAACTATTCTGGTTTAGCTATGGACCAGGTTATGGCATAGAACTTACCATTTCTCTAATTCCATTGATTTTTATAGTGATTTTGTGGATCTAGTAATGAACATGTTAGGTATTATGAGGGATAGATTTCCTTTACTTGTTAGAAAATTTCTTAGACCCTTAGCATTTTAAATTGACAATGAAATTAAGAACAATTGGGGTGATATGTTTCTTTTTGAGAATTTTACTGTTATAAGAGTGTATACTTTCCCTCAACCTCCACACATACTACCAAAATTTGTCCCAAAAAGATTGGAAATAGTAGAATTCATGTGACAACTTATCATGATGGATAGAGAGCACATAGGCCCTAAAAGACATAAGGAAACCTTTTTGGCAAGGAGGTTCCAAATAGGGGATTTATCTATAAGTAAAGATGCTGTGGACCAAATCCATGAATTCCTAAGACAATTCAAATTGCCCTTTGGTAAAGCAAGGATGTATGACCCTGAAGACTTCGTTAGAGTAGCATTGAGAGAAATGAGGAACCACAATTTGGTTCAAAATCAGCCTACGGTAGATGAGGATGTTATAAGAAATGTTTTTAGTAAAGATACATGTGAAGAGAGAACCTGTAAATGGAAAATATTGTAAGGGTAGAGGAACAATTGAAAAAGGCAGACCCTACCTTCCCTGATTTCTTTCCCGATCTCCAATACATGCTGAGAATTGAAATGTGTATAGAGAATTACAAAGATATTATGTCTAAATTTCTAGACATCCCTGAGGAGAAGGAGGAGGATAGAATAAACCTTGAGGAAGTTGAACCTGATGTGGTGTTTATGGTAGAAACAGAACAAGCTAAGCCATCCACATCTGATCAGGGGCCATCAAAGAAAAAAAAGTTGATGAATGTACCACAAAAGGCACTACAAATCCTACTAGGTAATAGCCATTACTTTGCTGAATTAAGACAATAATTTTTGACATCAATGACATATGAGGGAGAAAAGGCCCTAGATGAGTTACAATTGGCTATAGCTAGATTGGATGGCAAGGTCATCCAAGCTAAAGAGTTTATAGATGATGATGAATTCATCAAGTCCGATGAGTTTAAAATTTTTCTCTTTAGAGTTAAGCAGAATGAATTAACACTATCTTTGAAACTAGGGGAATCATAGGAAAAAACTGTTGAAATGATTAAAAAATTACAGGCCTATGATCCCAACAGTGAAACATTAACTATGGAGGAGGCAAGAGATCTTGTAAAGAGAAGTGGCATGTTGCTAATCCCTAGATGGGACTTGGAGTCCTCATTCCTAATTGAACAAATCAAGAGGTAAGATAAAGCTATATCTTATGAAGCTTTTGGCCTTGATGGACTACATAGGGGTTTTGGATTCAATATGGACACTAAGACACTAGTAGTATGGTGTGTGGCCCCAAAATCTAGCAAGCCTAGATTGGTTGACATCCAAGACACAACACATGGTAGCCTATTAATATGGAGGTTGCAGGACACTACAGGATTAGAGATAGAAAATCTCCTACATCATGCATCCTCCATGAATAAAGTAGTGGTTGAGGACTTGGAGAATAGGCTAGCCAGGACATACAGAGATTATGTGGCAACTAGAAAAAAGTTTGAAGAGGAACTGAAGAAGAATTTTTTCCTAGATAAGACTGTGAAGGAGCTAAAAGATGAAATAAATACTCTAAAAAATTAGTCCAGGGCATTTACAGAGGTCTATGATGCTGGGGTCCAAACTAAGCATGAGGGGGGCTTAGCTCCAAAACTTGCATCAGAAAAGATAATAATGGACGTTGATTAGCTTGAGCCTACTGCTACTAGAATTGCTGAAAAGGAGACTTTGAAGAAGGTGCTATTGCATAGAGTAAATATTTTAAAAGGGAAGTCTCCAGCCCTTCATAGTACTTTCATTTCTTTGCAGGGGACATAATTTCAATGTTCTAATGCCTTGTCTATACTAACCCCATTATTTAATACTCGGGGCCCATACTTGCAATTATTTGATAGGTTAGTTTTACTAATGGGAAAAAAAATGGAGTTACTTGACAAAATAATTGATGTTAAGGAAATGGTGTTATTAGTAAAGGATTTGTATGCATTTTTCACTGGCAAGTTACAAAATGTTCAGGCAAAGCTTAAGGTTTTTGCTAAAGAGTCTGAAGGATATATTCCTACTATTGTGGACACAGAGGGACACTTGAAGGAATGGCAGGAGTGGGTTGATTCTTTCAACCAAATTTTGGATGCTAGCAAGGTGGCTTCTTAATTTGTTGGTGATGCTGACATTTCAACTTTTTATGAAGTTGTGGATGAATTGTACAAGCAGGATATTGACATGAATAATTTTGTTGCTAAATCTTGAGCCATAACGGATGCCAAGTGGAAAAAATGCCTTGAAGACTTGGATATAGTTAGAGAGGTAACTTGGCCATCAAAGAGGGAAATTATGGTGTGGGAAAACATTGGAGAGATTCAAGCCTTGGTCTTGCCACATTGACATGGATGATGTAAGTAGTTGAGACAGTTCTGGTATTAGATGAAGAGCCAATAGAGGGAGGTCAGTTAATTCGAATAGGGTATCTTATGTTTGCAGTTCACCTGCTATGGATACACCCTTGGTGCAAATCAAGACTGATTTTGAAGAATCCAGGCTACCAGCTATCACTCTAATAACTGTTTCCAAATTTGTTTAATTTTCCAAATTCCAATGTTATTTTTTATTTTCTAATAATTGATCATATTCATTGATCATTGACATTGATGTATAAATTTCAAGGATGTTAATACAAATATACAAGGATAATTTGTAATTTTCTAATAGCTCATAGAAGTCTGAGACTTCAAGTCTCTGTCCTCTCAACTTTGAGTCTAGTTACTGGTACTATGATCATTGATTCTTGAATTTGAAATTTTGATGTATAAATTTCAAGGAAGTTAAATTTAATACAAGGAAATTTTGTAATTTTCAATTTTTCTGTCACTGTGCCTGTGTAATTTTGTAAAGAGCTCATTGGCTCAAGTCAAGAATCTCAATTCTAATTCTTGAATCTTGAAGATCGCAGTTGCATTTTATTTAAAATTGAATGTATAATTGTATATTATGTATAATGTCAAATTATCAATGCCAATGGTCATATTATTATATTAATATTTTCTTTTAGAAATTAGGAAATTAGGAATTTAGGAATTGATGGAGTGATTTTAAGGTGCCCTAGATTCTTATGTTTTCACATTAACTTTTTGGCCACTTAAGTTTTTAAGTCTACACGTGATCTTTATTTTTCTTAGTGTTCGCTAAATCTCGGTTTAATCTTTCAAAGTTACTTTTCTTTCAGCAAACTAGTGACTACGTCTAAGTCTTGTGTCATATTTCACTTTAGTTGCTTAATCTCCAAATGCAATTCACTGTTAGTTTTTCTTTCAGTGATTCAGCGACTATGCAATCTCCCAATATCTTAATTTTTGATAGTTTTCTCTAAGCATTCAGCAACCCAGCGTGGTAGTTATCTCCTGTTCACTAGATTTTATGGTTAATTCTCTAGCTATTCAGTGATCAAGCACCAACCATTGATGATCTTCAAGATAAATGATGATGTTTTAATCTCATGATAGACTATAAAAGTGACAAAGTATCTAGCGACTTGGTGAATAAAGGTTTTCTCTTATTCGCTAGATTTTAGCGGCTCTGACAAAATGAATTGGCGATTCAGCGACAAAGTATTTTAAAAAGTAAAGGTTTCCTCAGTCACTGGATCTCAGGATAAGATAGCTAAGTTCTAATTTTTTTGGTGATTCAATGAATAAGGCATTCACACAATCTCATGATCATTTAGTAAAGTTCCAAAATATTGGGTGATTCAGTGACAGCCACCGATTGCTTTCAAGATCAAGGGTCAGTATCTAATCTCAGAATGAAACCCAAGGTGAATAAAATATTCAGTGACTTGGTGAATAAAGGTTGTTCACCCAATCTCATGATTAAACCATAGTTAAGTAAGTCATTCAATGAATACAATAAGTCTTTGTTCGCTGAGTCTCATGATAGACCAAGAGTTAAATAAAGCTTTCAGAGATTAAGAGATAACTATTGTTGCCGAATCTCCTGATTAAGACTGTGGTTAAGTTCAAGGTATATGGGTTTAAAGGAGGCTTTTTTCATTAGGTCACCAGATGAAAGCCTAGTTAAGTTAAAGATTTTGAGAACTAGCAAATGCCTTTAGTCACTCATTCTCTGAATAAAACCATGGTTGATCCAAGTTTTTCAAGAATCAGCAAATGCCTTCAGTCGCTCATTCTTTGAATGGAAGTCATGTTAAGACAAGTGTTTAAAGGGTTAATCTGAGGACCATTCATGATCTCCAAGATCAATGGTAGTTGCTGAATCTCTGAGTTAAATCATGAGTTAACAAATCATTTAGAGATCATGAGAGTCTTTGTTCATTGGATCTATGAATAACGTCAGGTTAAGTACTCATTAATAAAAAGGGTTGATAACCATTGCTACGTGGAAAAGTACTCTACCATGTTTTTATCAATAATTAAGGGTTTTAAAGCCAAAACTATGATCATTTCTTTTTTGCTTTATTTCTAAGTTTTTTAATCAACCTATCAACATCCAAGTATCGGCTAGCCTTGATTTGAAATTGGTGATGTGCGGAATTGAATGCAGAAGTGATTGGGAATAGATTTGTAATGATTTTGGCAACTGTACGCATTTAATTATTGATGATATATAGATAGGATTTCATTACTTACGATGTCCAAAGTTTTCTGAAGATAGGGGAAATTTTCAAAGTAGTAGCAGTAAGTTTCAAAGTGATAAAGAATTTGTAGAACTGAGAGGTATCTAGATTTTAAGATGAGTCAACTAGAGCCAAACATAGTGTTATCCAGTGGAGAGGCCAAGGAATCGAAGTGGTGAAGAAAAGGGAAAGCCGAATTATTCAAATGAATTTATCAAGTTGCTCCCTAGTTCAAACCAGAATAAGAAGGCTAAAGATGAAGCTTTCAAAGATTTGATGGAGGATTGCAGAGACCCTATCATTCCTTCTAGCTTAGGTTACACTATTTTCACTTATTTTTACAATAATAGAGGTAAAGCTATTCCAATTTGCAATGCTTGGGCTTTAGGAATGGCAAAATTGATTGTGCCCAATATTTTCTTGGATGTGGACTTGATCATAGAGTTAGCTAGGCTATATGACCCAATTTACAAAACAATTAGAAAGGGTTACCAGTCTGCTTTAGTAAGTTTGGATAGAGGGTCATTCATGAAGGCCTTTGACTTCTATTCCTCCTCTACTGAGATATATTTGAAGAAAGAAAAAAATAAATATGCAAGTCACATAGGATCAGTAAAGAGCTAGATGGTTAAGCACATTCTAAAGACTGGAAAATACATAGCCCCTCTCCCTGCACATATGAATGCCCCTTATGAGTTTAAATCTCTCAACTTCTATATGAAGTTTTTGTGTCACGGGTTGTGTAGAGTTCTCGGGATAGATGGAGATGCAGAAAAGTTACCTGCTGATTTGTTAATGATTATTCTTGACATACAAAACTCCCATGCAAAAACTAATTATGATTACATCCAATATGTAATTAATAGAATACATGAAGGTTTGATGTCCATCAAACAAAATAAGAGGCCCATTAAGTTCATGCATTACTCCCTTCTAATGCATTTGATCTTATATTTCAAAATCAATAGTTTGGATGCAAGGGTACTGAAGCCTAGGTTTATGTTTGAGGGTCAGCATAATCTAGTATAGTATTGGCTGAGGGTGTGGAATTACATCTCCAATGAATGTGATTTCTGCATTTTCCAAAACTATATAGTCTTCCCAATTCTTCAACTGATGGGGACAAGTGTAGTAAGGTTACTGTTGCCCAAAATTTCATATCCATTCATTTTGGCCATAGGCTAATTTAATCCCAAATTCTCATGCTTTAATCCCTATTGAACACCTCCAAAAAATTTCATGGGTTTAGCATCTTTCCCCTGGTCTCTATAGCATTTTGTTCTATCTCTGGCATCAATGACCTAGGTCAAAATTCATAAGTGTAGCCGTTGGAGCCAAAAAGCCCTAAAAACCCTTTGGCCTGTTATATTTCTTCATTACCTTTTTCAGTCACTAAAGGTTCCCATGTCCCATGTGCATTTTAAAATCCTCTGGTCTCAAGTTCTCCTATTCCTAGCGGTCAAAACCCTAACACTTTACGATCTGGCAGGCAGTTAATGTTTGGCATCGTGGCTTCAGTCTTTGAAGAGGCTAAGTATCAATCAGATCTGACGGTCACCGCTATTCTGTATGGTGAAGATGCAAGTGTTTTAAGATCATGGCATAGCGATGGCCGTCAATCTTCCTTTCATGTAGCGTTGCAGGTTGTCAGTGGGTCCACTGCCACGTAGTCTGAGGTGTTTACTTTTCATTGGTCGAGGGCTTGTGATGTGGAGCTATGTCAGAGTGGGCCCAGTGTGCTGTCTCAACTTTGGATCTAATGGTTGTCATATGATTGCATGGAATATTCTTGGTCCATGTGATCATGTGCCAACCGTTGATCTTACTTTATCTCCGGGCTCTGTCAGGTGGGTCCTTTCTTTCGGATGTGCTCACATTCTATTGGTCAGCTAAGCGATGACTGTGATCTATCAGTGGGAGCATTGTCAGGGGATCTATAGGGATGTTAGTAGAAGGAAGATCTATGGCTATCTCATGATCTCATAGAATCTTCTGACCCTATGAGATCATGCGATGATCTTTCGATCTTCCAAGTGTTCAGACTCTACTGTGGGTCCATGTTGCCAAGAGGCACTGATGCACTTGCTTCTGATTGGTCACTAAGTATTACAAGTGGCATTTGTCAGTGGGTCCGAGTATCTTGAGTGAGGTGGTAGTAAAGTAAGATCTACGGTGGGTGCATGATCTCATGGAATCTTCTAACCCCATGCGATCATGTGACCATCGTCCGATGAGAATCTCAGTGGGTCATGGGTCTGATGTGCTACGTGTTGCTGAGGTGTTCATTTTTTATTGGCTTCTGATTGGTGAGGTAGCATTTGACTTCTCAGAGGGTTTGTGACTATCACAAGGATGATTTAGGCCATTCATTTATCAGGAGAAATAGATATTGATGGTCACATTTCAAATCTAACCTATTAGCTATTAATATTTAAATTCAAATATATCTTTGCAAGGTTTTTCTAGGGTTTTGATCCAGCAGTCGATTGTGACAAAATGGGTAGCTCAAATTGAATTCTTTAGGATAGTTGCAATTGAGGGGTTGATGGGGAAGATCTGATGGCCATCGTGTATGATTTCTTAGGGTACCAAGTCGGTGTTCTTGCACCAAAGAAACATTAAAGGGTGGCGCCACCTATGGCTTTCTGTACTTCAAAATACAAATACCAAGACCAGGATCATATTTTGAGCATTCATGATGAGCTCGACTTGCAAAGAGATGGGGTGGACACACATAATATCTGATCAGCCATGATACTTTCAAAGACACATTTATGATCAGACATGATAGGTTTAGGGTTTCTGATTATTTTATGTCAAATCTATGTAAACCCTAGTTAGGTTTTTCTCCTACCTACATGCAAAGGAGATGTATATAATGTTTTTGGAGCTTTTTAGAGCTTAGAGTTAGACAATTGTAAAGAGAGTTCTTCTTTCTAAAGATTTATTTGAGGCATTCTTTCTACCATCTGGCTTCTACAATTGTAACCTTTCATTGATTGTTTAGATATTGCAAAGTGTATTGTGACATTCTTTCATGTCCCCTATACCTTCTTGTCTGAACTTTCTCTTAATGAATTCAATATATGTATGTTTTCAGTGATATTTTTAGGGTTCTTGATCCCTCTTTCTTTCTGCAGTTTATGTGTATGCCTGTGAATGATTTGATTTGAATGGTCTTGTGGGTATACTTCCACCCCTGGAAATCTATCTCATTCTTATACCCAATTGTAGAGGTGAATGTCTGTTTGTAGGTTATAGTTTGTGTCTAAGTTCTTAAGAGTGTTATTGCCTTGTGAAATTCTCTCTTTCCCTACATAGCATCTCTCTATTGTAGACCCTTCTATAAAATATTGATGCAAGCCTATTTAGTGAGTTGTGATCTCCTAGACCTAAGCTTATGTACTGATTCCATTCTTTATACTGCAATTCATACCATATTTTTGGTGTATCACCTAGTAGGTAGTTTTCTTTTCAGTCATTTCCCTTCCAAAATTCCTTCTATCCCTTTCCTCTCAAAGATTTAATTTCCTATCAAGAAGTAAATTAAGGTGATTATCCAAGAGGAACCAGCCTAGAACCTGGAGGTCTCATCTCAGTTAGCATAGGTCCCACACCTGGAGATGATTCCCATGTTATACTAGGTTATCAAGACCAAGAGAGCTTGAAACAAGGGTGCAAACTTAGTGTATAACAATTCTGGCATGCCCGGTGGGACTAAGGTTTAGATTTATGTTCAAGGTGCTATTATAAGTCCAAGGATTTAGATTCAGAAGACACCCCACTTTGGGCATAACATTTTTGACTATAAAAGAAGTTCATTTGGGAAGATTATGCTATTTCTGATATACTAATTGCATAATACAGACTTTTAGAAGTTTTTCTATCAAGTATATCTGGTGACTCCACTGATTTCACAGATCCAGGCTAAATGTTTTCAAATTTTATGAGAAAGATTGAGACTAGAAGCTCAAAGCCTACTGAATTTCCAGAGTTGCCCTTAAAAAGAGGCTACAAAGGTAGATCAACTCAAAGAACATCTCCTGCAAGGAGAGTACAGTCTACACCACCAAATACTTTAGAAAGGACACCTTTGCCCTTTCATGTCAGAAGAAGAGGAAGATCTCTAACTAGAGATCTAGAAGAAGATTCAAATCTAGCATCAAATACAACTCACACAGTTGCTACTCAACAAGTTTTAGTCCCTACAATGGCTAGGCAGTTTGCTTTTCCACCTTTCAACCAAGGAAGTCTGTTAGCCTTTGCTCAACATCATGATGTGCCCTTGGTGGCACTAAAGAGTTTTCCTAATTTCATAGGTGAAGGACAAACTACAACTTTTGAGCATATAAGAGATGTGACTACTATCTGCAACATACATAACATAACTCAAGAAGATGTGGCCACCAAATTATTAGCAACCTCTCTAAAAGGTAAGGCTCTTGAATGGTTTAGAACATTAACTGTTGGCTCCATTACTTCATGGGATGAATTAGGGGATGCATTAAGCAAACATTTTGAGGATAAATCAGACAACTTGTCTTTGGTTGAATAGTTGACAACCATTGAAAGAGACCCTCAAGAATAAATGACAGATTACAAAAATAGATTCCTCAAGACATGGAATAGAATTCCAGTCTCAGTGAGGCCATCATCTAACCATGCTTTCCTATACTTCTTGCAAAGCTTGAATAGCTAGATCTCTATCATGATCCAATCTATGGGTGGTACCTCTTTACCCCAAGCTTTTGACACAGCTGTCAGAGCTGAAAATTGTTTAATCCAAGCAAGTATGATAGCTAGAAGGCCACCCATGCCCATCTTTCCTAGCCTTCAACCTGTTACACCTACACAAGTACCTCCATTTACCCCTATTCCTACCATATTAGCCCTTGAAGCCAGTACTAGTGGTTAGGAGCTAAAAACAAGTTTCTCTCAAGAGTTGCAAGAGATCAAGAATAGTCAACAAACTAGTTAGCAAGAAATGACAAATTTTCTGCAAACCCTAACTAAAGAGGTCACAAACCTAAAGGGGCAAGGGAAAGGAATCAGACCACCCTTTCAGCCACAAGGCCAAAGTCCTAATCAACAATATCACAATCAGGGACAACCTTATCAACAAAATAGGCCACCATACCAGGGAGGCTATCAAGGAAAAAGACAAAATTTCAATCAGAGACCATTCCAACCATACAACCTTGCACCTCTTAATTATGCAAATCCAGTTAGTGATATAGTTCCTAGTCAAAATAATATGGCTATGGACAATGAATGGTGTTTCCCTTGTAATCAGCCTCATAATCAGGCTACATGTTCAAATGGATGGATGAACCAAGCACTAATGGTTCAAAATGTCTCACAAGATCAATCAGAGGCTTCTTCCAGTGGATCAGTTCCTCAACAAGAACCACAAGATAATGAGACTACTCTTTTCAATTGGGAGTAGTAGGATTTCAATGGAGTCATTAGTGAACCTTCCATTGCTGCCAACACAAGGTCAAAGAGAAGAGCTCAAGACATGGAGTGAGCAGACTCTGGTACTAAAGCTACTACATCTACAGAGCTAATACAACAAGCTACCCCTATCACATTCAAGAAGGCTCTTGCCATTACAAACAAAGAGGGCTAAACTCTCAAAGAGGTGGAACCCATCATAGTAAAAGTACAACAAAGAGTACACACTGTGACACCTTTCAATATTGTAGACAACATGAAGAAGGTGAACATTACTATGTCTATGCGGGACTCTTTGTCTATTCTAGGGCAACCTAAGATATTGAAGAAGGCTATGACTGAAATGACTACTCCTCAGGATACAAAAGAAGCTGCAAAGCCAGTGTTGGTCAACACTGATCAGGAAAAGGAGGTTCCAAGCTGCAACTCCAAAGGCAGTATCATGCAAGGTAGGAACTCAAAACCACCTCCCTTTTATGTATCCTTAATTATTGGAAAATCCTTAGTACATAATTGTATGGTAGATAGTGGAGCTACTAGCACTGTAATGCCCAAAAAAGTGGCTGACCAATTAGGACTTAAATATGAACCCCTCCAAAAGAAGGTTACACAACTTGACAGATCCTCAGTTAACACTATAGGTGTGGCTAAGGATACTAGTCTAATCCTTCATGCTAGTCCTAATTTCTCTATCCTACTGGATATATATATCATAGATCTCCCTGCCTTATTTTCCATATGTCTTTCAAGGGAGTTCATAGCCAAAATAGGAGGCTACCTTTCTTCTGACTGGTCTCACATGCTTTTTCACACAAGGCATGGTACTAAGGTTACCATTAAATTAGAATCATTAGCAGAACACCATATAGTGCCATATGTATCCAATACCATCAATGCTAGCTGCCCTATATTTGATGACAATGATTTCCCAACTATTAGAGAAGAAAGAACTAAAATAGAAAGTATCCCTGATATTTTCCTAGATGAGCTAGAATCAAAAAATGCTTTTGAAGCCCAAGAAAATGTTATTTGGGATGCTAGTTTGGAAAGTTATTTGATACAAGAAAGTGGATCCATAGAACCAAGTCTTCTCAAGGAAGACACTGATTCAGAGGATTAGAACAATCTGGTTTGGGAATTGTTTTTTGATGGAGATAGAAGTAGACATGGTTTTGGTGGTGGTGCTATGCTAGTGTCCCCAAAAGGAGAAAGGTACTATACAGATTTCAGATTCAATTTCTACTACACTAGCAACACTGTAGAATATGAAAGCCTAGTCAATGGATTGGAGTGGGCTAGAAAAAGAGGGCTCAAGGCCCTGAAAGTTTATGGTGATAGTGAGTTGGTGGTTAGCCAAGTAAGAGGGATAAGTGCAACCAAAAATGACACCTTGAGAGCATACAAACATAGAGTTTGGGATGTAATTGAAGATTTTTGTGCTTTCAATATTGTTGCTATCCCTAGAAAACTAAACCAAAATGCAGATAGATTAGCTGCTGTTGGGTCTCAATATGACATCCCCAATAGCATTTCAAAAGAAATAGACCAAAAACATATCAAAGTGATTGTTAAACCTTCTATCCCTGACAATGATACTAATTGGCAAGTGTTTGACAATGATGAACAAATTCTACAATTCTTGTTTGAAGAAGATGTCTTCTCAAAACATAATCAAGATAGGCTATCACAAAACTATGGTGATCAAGTGATACAGCTTAAGTCTAATAAGAATCCTAGAGGTCTTGTCACCTTAGAGGCTGTCTTCAACAAGGATGATCAAGTTAAGAAAAATAAAGCTGGCCTTGTAGTTCAACAAGAACATTGTGTTGAATTAGAGTTGGAACCAGGTAAAAGTTTACAATTTGGAAAGGTAAATACTGATTTAGAAAAGTAGGCTTACACCCAATTATTTAGAGAATTTAGTGATGTTTTTGCATGGCAATATGAAGACCTCAAAGGTTTTGATCCAGCCCTTGCCCAGCACACTATTGAATTAGAGCCTAATGCCAAGCCAGTAAGGCAAAAGAAAAGGCCTGTTAATCCTAAGCTTGAGCCACTTATGCATAAGGAAGTGCTCAAATTGATAGAAAGTGGTATCATCTACCCCATCAAGCATACTAGTTGGGTTTCCAACCTTGTTCCTGTAAGGAAGAAGAACGGGGAGTTGAGGCTATGTGTTGACTTCAGGGATCTTAACAAGGCCTCTCTAAAAGACCACCATCCATTACCTTCTATGGAACAAATCTTACAATGTGTCTCTGGATCTGAGAGATTTTCATTATTGGATGGCTACTTAGGATATAATTAGATCTTAGTTAATGAAGAGGATCAATATAAGACTGCATTTACAACCAAGTGGGGAACCATGGCTTATCAAAAGATGCCCTTTGGTTTGTCAAATGCAGGTGCTACATTTCAAAAGGAAATGGATATGGCCTTTAAAAGCCTCATGTACAAGTTTGTACTGGTCTACTTAGATGACATAACTATCTATTCTAAACATGCAGCAGATCATGTCAAACATTTGAGGAAAGTCTTTGAAAGAGGTAGAGAGTTTGGGATATCTCTTAATCCCAAGAAATGTGTGTTTGTAGTTCATGAAGGAAAGTTTTTGGGATATATAGTCTCCAAGAAAGGAATTATAGTAGACCCTGAGAGGATTGTAGCCATTCTAGAGATACCATTGCCACATCATAAGAAAGGTCTCCAATCTTTCATAGGAAAGATTAACTTTCTTAAGCATTTCTTGCCTAATATTGCAGATTTATTGAAGCCTTTAACAACCATGTTAAAGAAGAGTTCAACTTTCAGCTGGACTAAAGAAGGCAAAGCTAATTTCCAAGCTATTAAAGAGGCCTTGACTGAAGCCCCTACTCTATTAAACCCAAATTTCAGTAAGGATTTTATCCTTTATGCTTATGGGGGTCATGATGCTATATCTGCTATGTTGACTCAAGAAAATTTAGAAGGGTTGGAGCAGCCCATTGCTTTCTTTAGCAAAGGTTTAGAAGAGTATGAACAAAGATACTCTTTTGTAGAGAAACATGTTCTTATTGTGGTAAAAAGCCTTAAAAAGTTCAAATGTTTATTAACCCATAGCAAGGTACACCTAAAAGTTACTCATCCAAGTGTCAAAGAGTTTTTTCTTTCCAAGGACCTGAATGAAAAAAGAGCTGGTTGGATTACCAAAGTAATGGAATATGACATTGATATCCAAACCACCAAGCTGGTTAGAGGAAGAGGTCTTTGTGAACATTTGGCAGGGGGTGAAAGTTCAAAAAAATTAGAACAAATAGATGCATCTCTGGTTGTACATGATTCAAAAGAACATGCCAAG
This sequence comes from Chamaecyparis obtusa, assembly GCA_027943335.1. Classification (NCBI taxonomy): domain Eukaryota; kingdom Viridiplantae; phylum Streptophyta; class Pinopsida; order Cupressales; family Cupressaceae; genus Chamaecyparis; species Chamaecyparis obtusa. The sequence continues at coordinate 1,132,647 of BSBK01006147.1, read as the reverse complement.
GCATCAAGTTGGTTGCCTAACATGATTCATTACTAGAAGATAGGACAATGTCCTGTACGCCTAGATTTAGAAAAAAGAAGATATTACAGGTTACAATCTATTCCTTTTGTGCTGATAGATGAAGTTATTTTTAGAAAGGATCACAATGGTGTCCTTTTAAGATGTATTAATACAGAAAAGATAGCTGATGTCCTGTTTGAATTTCATGATGGACCTTCTAGAGGTCACTTTTCTCATAGGACTACTACTTTTAAAATCATGAGGGCTGGATACTATTGGCCATCTATCTTTAAGGATAGTCATGATTATGTGAGGAAATGCATCAAATGTGCTATGTTTGTAGGAAAAGAAAGGCTTGTAGCTCTACCCCTTCAACCAATCAGAATAGAGCAACCATTCATGAGATGGGGCATAGACTTTATTGGTATGATCAATCCTCCATCTAGTGCAGGACACAAGTGGATAATCACTGCAACTGATTATTTCACTAGATGGATAGAGGTGGTTTCCTTTAAAGAATCAAACGGGAGTGCTGTCTTAAGTTTTTATGATGATATAGTTCACAGATTTGGCACTCCAGACTCCATAATATTAGATAATGCATTAGCATTCACAGGCCATAAAGTCTTAGAATGGGCAATCGGAAATGGCATCTATCTAAATACAAGTTCAAATTACTACCCTCAAGGCAATGGCCTTGCTGAATCAACTAATAAGAACTTGATTAGAATAATCAAGAAAACTCTACAGGACAACCAAAGAGATTGGCATACTAAGTTGAAGTCTGCCCTATGGCTAGACAAGATTACTCCAAAGAAGATCATTGGGAATTCTCCTTACATGTTAGTGTATGGTAGAGAGGCTAAGCTATCCATTTCAACTAAATTACCAGCTCTGGACTTAGCCACTCAATATATCCTGTTTGAAGAAGGAGATCCCTTGCAAATTGGGTATGCTCAGCTAATGGAGTTAGAGGAACTCAGAGACAAATCCATGAAAGATATGGAGTTCCATCAGATTTAGATGAAGAAGAGTTTTGATAAAAGAGCCAGGGCCAAAAATTTCAAAGTTGGAGATGTAGTTCTCAAATGGGATGAATTCAGATCAAGGCCTGGCAGACATACAAAATTTGAGTCCTTTTGGGGTGGACCATTTGTTATTATAGAATGCAAGGGGCCTAATTATTTTTAGCTATCAACTCTTGAAGGAGATGCCTTGCCTCTTTCAGTCAATGGTTTCCATTTAAAGCCTTGTTTTGAGGTCAATCCTTCCTTGTAAATACTTGTAAATATGTTTCCCTGCTTTCTTCCAGTTTTTCTAGCTTAGTTTTCCCTATTTTTCAAGAAGTGCTTGTGCACAATTTTGTCCCACTGGTTCTAGGTCTATCTCTCTGTCAAGGTTTTGTGCTCAAATGATGACTCCTTTTCCCAATGAATATGTCAAGGCCACTAGTTTCAATGTCTAGTAGGCTGACATCTAGCAGAAATTGCCAAAATGTTGCCCAAAATTTTATATCCATTCATTTTGGCCATAGGCTAATTTAATCCTAGATCCTCATGCTTTAAGCCCTATTTAACACCTCCAAAAAATTTCATGGGTTTAGCATCTTTCCCCTAGTCTTTGCAGCATTTTGTTTTGTCTTTGGCATCAATGACCTAGGTCAAAATTCATAAGTGTAGCCGTTGGAGCCAAAAATCCCTAAAAACCCTTTGGTCTGTTATATTTCTTCATTAACTTTTTTGGCCACTAAAGGTCCCCATGTCCCATGTGCATTTAAAAACCCTCTGGTCATAAGTTCTCCTATTCCTAGTGGTCAAAACCCTAACACTTTATGATCTAGTGAGCGGTTAATGTTTGGCATCGCGGCTTCAGTCTTTGAAGAGGCTAAGTATCAATTAGATCTGAGGGTCATCGCTATTTTGTATGGTGAAGATGCAAGTGTTTTAAGATCATGGCATAGCGATGGCCGTCGATCTTCCTTTCATGTAGCACTGCAGGTTGTCAGTGGGTCCACTACCACATAGTCTGAGGTGTTTACTTTTCATTGGTCGAGGGCTTGTGATGTGGAGCTATGTCAGAGTGGGCCCAGTGTGCTATCTCAACTTTGGATCTAACTGTTGTCATATGATCATGTGGAATATTCTTGGCCCATGCGATCATGCACCAACCGTTGATCTTACTTTATCTTCAGGCTCTGTCAGGTGGGTCCTTTCTTTCAGACATTCTCACATTCTATTGGTTAGCTAAGCGATGACTGGGACCTATCAGTGGGACCATTGTTAGGGGATCTATAGGGACGTCAATAGAAGGAAGATCTACGGCTATCTCATGATCTCATAGAATCTTCTGACCCTATGAGATCATGCGATGATCATTCAATCTTCCAAGTGTTCAGACTCTACCGTGGGTCCGTGGTTCCAAGAGGTGTTGACGTGCTTGCTTCCGATTGGTCGCTAAGTATTACAGGTGGCATTTGTCAGTGGGTCTAAGTATCTTGAGTGAGGTGGTAGTAAAGTAAGATCTATGGTGGGTGCATGATCTCATGGAATCTTCTAACCCCATGTGATCATGTGACCACCATCCGATGAGAATCTCAATGGGTCGTGGGTCTGATGTGCTACATGTTGCTAAGGTGTTCATTTTTTATTGACTTCTGACTGGTGAGGTGGCATTTGACTTCTCAGAGGGTTTGCAACTATCACAAGGATGATCTAGGCCATTCATCTACCAGGAGAAATAGATATAGATGGTCACATTTCAAATCTGACCTATTAACTGTTAATATTTAAATTCAAATATATCTCTGCAAAGTTTTGCTAGGGTTTTGATCTAGCAGTCGATTGTGACAAAATGGGTAGCTCAAATTGAATTCTTCAAGATAGTTGCAGTTGATGGGTTAGTGGGGAAGATTTGATAGCCTTCGCGTATGATTTCTTAGAGTACCAAGTCGGTGTTCTTGCGTCGAAGAAACATTAAAGGGTGGTGCCACCTATGGCTTTCTATACTTCAAAATACAAATACCAAGACCAGGATCAAATTTTGAGCATTCATGATGAGCCCAACTTGCAGAGAGATGGGGTGGACACGCATAATATCTGATTAGCCATGATACTTTCAAAGACACATTTATGATTAGACATGATAGGTTTAGGGTTTCTGATTATTTTATGTCAAATCTATGTAAACCCTAGTTAGGTTTTGCTCCTGCTTGCATGTGAAGGAGATGTATATAATGTTTTTGGACCTTTTTAGAGCTCAAAGTTAGACAATTGTAAAGAGAGTTCTTCTTTCTAAAGAGTTATCTGAGGCATTCTTTCTACCCTTTGGCTTCTGCAATTGTAACCTTTCATTGACTGTTTAGATATTGCAAAGTGTATTGTGACATTCTTTCATGTCCCCTATACCTTCTTGTCTAAAATTTCTCTTAATGAATTCAATATATGTATGTTTTTAGTGATGTTTTTAGGGTTCTTGATCCCTCTTTCTTTTTGTAGTTTATGTGTATGCCTATGAATGATTTGATTTGAATGGTCTTGTGGGTATACTTCCACCCCTGGTAATCTATCTCATTCTTATACCCAATTGTAGAGGTGAATGTCTATTTGTAGGTTATAGTTTGTGTCTAAGTTCTTGAGAGTGTTATTGCCTTATGAAATTCTCTCTTTCCCTACATAGCATCTCTCTATTGCAGACCCTTCTATAAAATATTGATGCAAGCCTATTTAGTGAGTTGTGATCTCCTAGACCTAAGCTTATGTACTAATTCCATTCTTTATACTGCAATTCATACCATATTTTTGGTGTATCACCTAGTAGGTAGTTTTCTTTTCAGTCATTTCCCTTCTAGAATTCCTTCTATCCCTTTCCCCTCAAAGATTTACTTTCCTATCAAGAAGAAAATTGAGGTGATTAATCAAGAGGAACCAACCTAGAACCTGGAGGTCTCATCTCAGTTAGCATAGGTCCCACACCTGGAGATGATTCCCATGTTATACTAGGTTATCAAGACCAAGAGAGCTTGAAACAAGGGTGCAAACTTAGTGTATAACAGTTACAAGCTAGGGTTTTGAAGCCTTTAAGGCCCATGCAATATGAAGACAAGTGCAAAGGAAATCATAATTGGGGTGATTTCTACTTAAGAGAGAATTTTACTATAATCAGAGTTTATGGATTCCCACAACCCCCACATTTGCTTCCAAAATTTGTTCCTCCAAGGGTTTCTCAATTGGAATTCATCTGGCAGCTGATCTGGATTGATAAAGAGCATTTGGAACCTCATAGGAAGGGCACTTTCACACCAAGGAAATTTAGGATAGGAAATTTCCCACTTGGAAAGAGGGAATTACCACAGATTAGTGCATGGTTGAACCAGTTTAAAATGATTTCTAGTATTTGTAGATATATTGATCCTGAGGATTTTATCAAAACTGCCAGGAAAACTTTGATTCCCAATATTTGTACAGTCAGGGAACATGAAGGATGTGATGAAGAAGATGTGATAAGAAACATTTTGGAGATAGATGAGGTTGGTAGAAGACTTTCCAAGTATTATGACTTGTTGAGATTGGAGGCTCAAGTAAAAAAGGCCAAATTGGATTTTGGAGGTTTTTTCCCTGATCTCCCTTATCTAAAAAGAATTGATAGAATGATTGAAATGCATGGTACCCTATCCAATGAACTAGAAGGAATTCTTGAAGAGAAGTTAGATGTAGATAAGGATTACTCCACTTCTAAAAATGAGGAGTATACTGACGAGTCACAGAAAGGTGATAGTCCACCTCAAACCAATGACTCTCCTATCATTGATCTCATTCAAGACCCACAAGAGGTAGAGGATACTCTTGAACCACCATAGAAAAGGCAAAGACTTGAGGTAGGTGGGCCTTCCAAGGAGAAGAAACAAAAGAAGATGATAGATAGAGCCTCAACTCTAGTACTTGGCAATTGAGCTTATTATCACCAATTAAGGAAGCCTATTAGGGAAGGAAAATAGGTAGCCTCAAAGGAAGATGAGGAACTACTTCTGTTGCTAGGAAAGGATGAAAGGGAGTTGTACCAGGAGGAATTCCTCAGTGATGACCAATTCATCAAGAGTGATGAATTTAGAAATTTCCTTATTTTTAGGAAACAAAAAGAGGTGGCTAAGGCTTTGCCAGAGGGTATGGAACCAAGTGATGAGACCTTGAGGGCTCTAACTTCCTATGACCCTAGTATAGAGAATATCACTATTGAGGAAGCTAGAGAAATGGTAAAGTCTAGTGGGATGCTTTTGACTCTTGGATGGGATTTGACCTCAACCTTCATCATAGATCAGGTAAGAAAGAAACTAGAGGGTAGCTTGTCTTATGAAGTACACATTGGGGACATGATAAGGGGAAGTGGGTATGATCCCAAGTCCCAAGCTGTGGCAATGTGGTCTTTAGCCCCAAGGACCCAAAATCCATCTCTGGTAAGCATAGAGGATAAGATGGAAGGAGACAAGATCATCTGGATAGTCTAGAATACCAGTGATCTTTAGGTGTCAAAGGATATGACACATTTTTCTCACCTGAATGAAGCAAAGATAGCCCAATTAGTAAACATCTATGCTTAGATGTTTGAAAATTCAATAAGGATTGCTAAGGATAGAGATTTGAGGCTAATGAAGATCAAGGCTTTGGAGGATGAGCTAGTGGATTTAAAAGCTAAGCTTGAAGAAGCTTCTAAAGTAGTTCCCCCTCCAACTATACAGATTGAAGCTATAGTCCCATCAGAGACAGAGACTTTTGATAAAGCAACATAGGATTCAGAGAAGGTAAAGCTTGATGCAGCCTTAAGGGCTATCTCAGACATTGTGCAACATAGATGTGAGAGGATAAAATAGAAAATGGACTTTTTCCATCAATCAGTGGGCATGTTGCATAAGGTAAATGAAAATGTGAAAGAGGCAGTAGCTACTCTGGAACCACTTTTTAATGTTTGGTCTGGGAGAAGCTCTTTGTTTGAAAAACTTGATGCATTGCAGCCTCATCGATAGGATATCCTTGAGGTGGTCACTGAGGTTTATGAGAAGATAGAATTGATTGGTGCCACCTTGAGCTTTTTCAAAGGGAAGTCAAATCAAGTAAAGGATAAAATGGCCATGTTTGGTCAAGGCTATAGCAAGTATTTTCCTTCAATTTACAAGGATTATGGAAGTACAATAGGTTTGGATGAGTGGAAATCAAGCATGAGCCAGACAATGATTAAGCAGGAGGCCTTCCTTGATAACAATGGTTCTTTGGACATGGATGGGTGCAACAATATAATTGATAACCTGATCAAGGTTGAGAATGATTGCATTAAGTTTGTTGCTAATATTAAGGCCATCATTGATTCCAGATGGGATAAGCAAAACAAATTGTTGTAGGATTTTCAAGGGTACAACTAGCCCTCAAAAGATGATGTGGCAGCATGGGACAAAAATACCAAGACAAAGAAGAAGAAGCCAACTGTCATCAAGCAAGAAGCAGAAGAAGAAGAGTGAACCACACTTGGCACCTGATCCTAAAAAATAGGGAGAGAAAATATCATATAAAGAATGATGTAGGTTAGCCTGTAATGGTGGTCATCATTCACATAAAAAATTTAGTAGTTGCTCTGATTGCTAACAGACAAAGGTGCAACTCAAAAAGGGGATTCACAATGAGAAGAAACAACTTCTAGTGCCAGTTTCTTTCCTTTCTGTTTGAAATTTAAATATTTTGTACTCTAGTGCAAGTCACTGTCAAAACTATCTGAAGCTTGTTGCATCATTTTTAAAGGATTCCAAGATGGTTTTTCTTATATATAGAAAGTTCTGAATAGCACCAAATGGTGGTGTAAATACTCAATGTAATAGGAGCTTATAATTTTAGTGTTTTGATTCTCAGGAATCCAAGTTTTTGAATGTACTGATACAAGAAGTTGATAAATAAAAATATAGTGAAGTTCCATGTATATCCTTTTGTTGTCTTCATGTATGAATGTCATTTATTTGTGCATTTAATTTGCAAGGCATTTTAGGTACATCTTTCTACAAGGTAGATAGTGGGGTTGAAATTTGAATTCCTTTCAAGGGAGGGGTAAATCTTGAATGAGGTCTTAGAGTCAAAGATTTCAATATTTTGTGGATGAATTTGATGACATGGTGTATGCATAAGAAGATAATTTGCAAGGCATTTTATCTGGGGTTTGGGTTATTTGAGTTGAGATATTTTCTGTAGATTTACATTTATTTGACTCTGATGCCCTAGTATTTGGCACTGATTATTTCTAGGATTGCACTATTTTCACCATCAATCAATTAAAATAATGATTTACTTTAAAGTTGTGAGAGATTTACATGCTTAGATCTATATCAAATAAATAGATAGCTGTTGTGATATTTAAAAAATTCAATCTAATAGGTATACCTGCCTGTAGCTAAAAGCTCAAAGTGAAGAAGGATATAGATCCTTATTACCTTAGTGTTTTTTATTGTTTGATGCATCAATTGAGATTATAAGAGTTAGGAATCAGAGGTTTTCCGATTAGTTTTGATCATCTACAATTTTGAACACTAATAGGAATTAAGTAAAATTTAAATGGTTTTGATTCAAGGAATTAAGGAATTAAGTAAATGCTTAGTATTAGAAAATTAGGAAATTGACAAATAATAAATTGACTAATGAGTATGAACTATGAAAAATAATAAATTGACAAATGACAATTTCTAAGAAATTAGGAAGCTTTGACCATCGACAATGTTTCGAAGTAACACCAGATTGTTTCATAACTTCTCAACAATTAAGTGGTTAGGATGCTGATAGGTTTCAAACTTTCGAGGGACTCCGGACTAACGATGTGCATAACTTTGGAATTAAAGAGATAGTTAGTTAAAAGTGAAAATGTGTAATGGTGTTGAAAGTGACAGTTAGTTGCATGCCATGTGGAAAGCGTGGAGGAATGGACTGTGACATGTGTTAATGGACGGATTAATATTTGACACTTTGTCAGGAATAATTGGTTTACGAAGCGTCGCGAGGGTTTGTTGGCCATTAGTGTTGGCGGTTACAAAGATGTGATGAAGCATTTGGTAGAAAGGTGTAACTTTGGAAAGGTTAATTAGTTACAAGATTAAACATTTGAGAGGTTATGAAAGGCTTTGTGCGGGACTTCGGAAGGTTATATGAGAGCGAAGATGTTAAGAAGACCATCGGTCTGTCACCATAACTTTGGAAGGGTTTGAAAGGCCTCTAATTTTCATGTAGTGAAGTTGAGATAGGGTTAGATGAACTATTTGCGTAACTTCAAAACCAGGCCAACTTAAGTTTTGAATCTTATTCTTGATTCTTGAAGTTAAAACTTGAAATAACATGGCTACATGACTATGAGGCATTGAGGGCCAAGGCGTTTACACTTTATAGTGATGAAAAAGGACATTAATAATTATATCATTATACTTCAAATTTCATGAACATTCTACATTACAAAAATCATGAATTCAAATTAAAAATTACAAAAATCAAAAATCAAATTACAAAAATCATGAATAATACTTGTAATATGAGTCAAATTGTCAATAATAAATATTCAGAATCAAGTCCATTATCAATTTATCCAACAAGTACAGTAATAAGTATACAATGTATAAAATTATAAATACCTATTAACCGAATGCTAATTCTAAATCACTTCACTCTTCACTTAGTGTGAGTGAGCAGTTTGCCACTTCTATATCCCACATGGAATCCAACTCTTGAAATTGACTACTACTAGTAGCAAGAGGTTCTTCTTCATTCTGAGTTGGGTATTCAAAATCAAAAAATTCTTCATCATCATTCTGAGTCTGAGACCAAGATCCATTATTTGTCTCAGAACCACCATGTTTTGAAGTGTTCAAAAGCCCTCATCTTTCACGTAGGGAATTCCAAATTGCCAATGCCCTATCATAAGGAAAGTCTCTAACATTGTACTGAGTTACAAACAACCTCAAGAAAATTTCCAAATTTCTATCTAGTTTGTTTCTGATCTTTGATTTCAAAAACCCCAATGCACTGAAAAATCTTTCATCTTCCACCGACCCCAATATCATTGTTTGACATAAATCAACAAGTTTGAAATATTTTGATATTGAATCACACAATACTTCACTCTGCTCTATCATTTTCTAAAGCTTGGTTATTGCACCAGGTTCAAATGGATTCTCCAAGTTTTTTAATTGCAATTTCATACATGATGCAAATTGTCTACATTATTTTTTAAGATTAGTTGAATCTATAATTCCTTCATTTAGTTGTCCATTGCAATCTACATGTTTTAAAAACTCTCTGATCAATTCATCAATTTTTTTATGAAATATATGAGCATCAATTTGTCTATCTTCAACATTTTTCCAAAAATGAGGAAACACACAACCCATGGCTTCAAGAATTTCTTCTTGAGGGAATCTTTCATGAATCTCACTTGAAAGTTGGTAGGAAATTAACTTCAAATTATCACTAATAGAGTTAACAAAGTTGTCAAAATCAACCCTTTTAACTGGAAGTAGTCTACCTCGCTTGCCCATCTTAGATTGGTGCATTGGTATTTCATATCCTTTCACAAACACACATAAATCATTTTTTGCATTGAATTGTAAAAAATTCTCAGCATGATTAAAATCTGTAATTATTTGCCACCTAAAAAAATTTGGGCTTTGAAGTGTTATCATATCTGAGTATAAATTATCCAGGGCAAGGCATGTCATTCTATGTAAATCTGAGTACTCATGGATAGACATAGTCCTGTCTTGGGATTTCTTAACAAGTTTGTTCATTAAATCCAGCATGGGGATAAGACCTGCTAAAGTTAATAGAGTCTCTATATCTCTTAACTTATGTAACAAATCAGGAGCTTTGTCTATTGTGAGGTGTTTCTCATACATTACTCTGATCAAGGATTGATATTCTGTTAGAACTCTTTCTACTGGTCCATGCAAAGAGATCCATTTGGTCTCAACATCCTTGAGAAGCTTGTTTCCTAGTGTTACTCCCTCTGAGAAAATCTTAAATTATGCAAAACATTTAGGACTTCTGCATAAGTAAGAGTATATGTTGCGAACTAGATCTTCAACTTTTGACACTATAGGAAAATCGCTTACATTTTTATATGCTAAATTCATTTGATGGGCCATGCAATGTATGCCAAGCATGGAAGGTGCAATACTAGTTTGTAATCTTGCACAAAGACCATTCCTTTGGCCTTGTATTAATGCAGCTCCATCAACTCCAACACACACTAAATTCTTTCCAATTGTCAAATCATGCATACCAGCAACTTCATTCAAAGCATTCTTCACTTCAAAATATAAGTTTTCTACTATTGAATTGCCCCTCATTTTATGAATGAGAGTAGATGAGATTGGTAGACATGTTCTTTTACTGTATACACATGCATACAGACCCAAGCGGTGTTATCTAATGCAGTAACTTCATCTATGGATAATGAAATGAATCTGGACTATTTTACTTTCTCTTATAAATTTTGCTTTTCCACCTCAGAAAGATAGTTTTCCATTTCCCATCCAACATTTGTTGACCAACGTGACATAGGATAGTGAGGAACTTTCAAAAAGGATAATAAATTACCATATTTTGAGAAGTCTCTCATAGGATGCCCTGTGGACATAATATGAAAAACAACACTCATCTGAACGGTCTTTGCCAGGTTTGCTTCATTGGCTGCATGTTTAAACCCAACCTTGATTGGATTTTCACTACTAGCAATTAATACCATTCTCTTGTTATGCTCATCATATTCTATGGCATACTTAACATGAATACATTCTTCCTTTGATTTCCATCCCACTACTGATATTTCTTGTTCATCTATGGTCTATTTTTCATAAACCTTACCAATATGCTTTTCTATAGTGTCAAGCTTTAGCTGCAACTTCTCTTTTTTATTTTTCCAGGTATAAATCTTACACCTAAATTCTGTTGGTTGTTCATCATTTCTTAGGACTAGTTCAATGAACCAGTACTTTTCTACCCAATCAACCTTAAAATTTCTTATCATTTCTCACTCCCTACCCATTTTTACTTCCCTTTTCTTTTCTTCCTACCAACATCATTATTATATTCATTGCTAGCATTTTCTTCCAATTGGTTCTACATATCCCTTATAATATCTTGTCTCGTGCCACCATTGTTATCCTCATTTGATGCATTTTGATTTGCATTTAACTCAATGACAAACCCAGCTTGTGGTACTGGTATTGGTGAGCTACTGTGAATGACTTTTGCACTTGCAATTGTAGATGTTGATGGTGTAGAAACATGGCCTACTCCAAAGAAAGCCTTTATGGTAGTATCTTTAAGTTTTGGGCATTTTGATGGCCTCCCAGGCCCTTCACTTCCCTAATAAGTCTTACCCTACCCTTCATTGCCTTGAGGATTCTTACCCTTGTCTAGCTTTCCAATCTCTTCACTTCCCTAAGCACATTGTGAAGTCTGAGTCTCAACCTCCCCTGATATCTAAATCTCAATCTTAGGATAGCCACCCTTGTTTGACATCTTCACCCAATGACCTCTCACTAGTCACTAGGATTATAGCCTCTAGGAATTAAAATTAATAGCAATACTATGAAATGTGAACAAATAATTACTTACCTTTGTCCTGCTTCCTCTGAATTCTAACTCTTTGAAATGCTAAATCATATGTTTACTGTTGCAAGATTGTTATTTGTAAATTTGGCCCTCCAAAAATTTGTAGCGACACATGATAAGACTACTTTTATAAATTTGATTTGAATTTATATCAATCCATGATCCCAAATTCCAAATTTCCATTTAAAAAAAAAAATTCCTGGGCTTTTGGAGAAAATGTGCCGACCTGATCAATGCTATTTTTGGAAAAAAATTAGAAATATGTGATGGTCAATAAAAAAATTAATTATCAGGTTGGTGAAATACATCGTGGTCAATAAAACAATTAATTAATGGGTGGTGAAATAGGTCATGGTTAAGATAACAATATAAACCATTTGGCTATTTTAGATTTTATATGCAATTCATAATTAATATCATTGGTGAATAAAAGACCATTAAAAGAACCATGTCAGATTGGTTATAGGAGAATATAATGGTCAACATCATCAAATGATAAATCTAATTGGTGATTTCAATGAATATTTAGCACTTATCGTGTCAAGATTGGGCGAATATGGGCCAACCTATACTTGCGTGATTCACCAATTTCCTCAAACGTATTTCCCAGAATTCGCCAAAAGGCAAATATTTGCCACTAAAAATTACATTGAAAGTGGGCATCCAAAATGAAAACTAAAAGATCAACAAGACTAATAGACAAACAAAAAATAACTAAAATAGAAAATCAGAGTGACATATAGTGGTAATTTTAATGCAGGCGAGAATTTTTAAATTTTTTAGATTCATTAATGGGCACTATAGTGAATGTTTCTCTTGAATCTAATGCAATTATTTGAGATTTAAAAAATATGAAATATTTCCTCTGATTTTATAAATGTTTATAGTGGTTTGTCATGTTTAATGACGTAGTGGTTAATGTAGACTTTATCACCGACTTTTACCCATAAATATAATCTATCTGGGATGCTAAAGTCAAAATTAATGGTGCCTAATTTTACACCAATTTTAAACCTTGATGGTGTAAAGTGCACCTAATTCAGTGCCTAATTTTGATTTCAATATGTGGTTATCTTGTAATCATAAGATTTGAGCTCTAGTTTGTTTTAGCATTATAATTTGATTTTTATTTATTTATTTATCTTTAAATATTATGTAGGGTTGGGATTCTCTTTATAGAAGAGTTCAATTTGGTTTAATATTAGGGACATGGTTTGATTTGGTTTAATATTCAATTATGTTTAGGTTTATAATTCTATTTATTTTATTGTTACGATTAGCATTCAATTTGGTTTGATGTTAGTTTTGTGTATAATATGGTTCAATTTGGTTTACTATTATCTTTAGGGTATAATATGGTTTAGGAATAGGGTTCAATTTGGTTTAATATTCCATTAGATTTTTAGTTATCATTCTATTTAGTTGTGTTATAGTCAAGGTTCAATTTTGTTTAGGATTTGGGTTTACTTTAGTTTAGATTATTTAATTTAGTTTAGGATATAATTAGGCTTAGGTTTAGGGTTAAATTTTGTTTAGTGTTAGGTTTCAATTTTCTTTAATGTATGGATTCAATCTAGTGTAGGTTTAGGATTACATTTTATAAGTTTTAAATGATTAAGGTTAAATTTGGTTTATTGATAGGGCTAGGGGTACAATTATAGGTTAAAATAAGGTTTAGTACTGAATTAGATTTAGTTAGGGTTTTATTTATTTATTATTGTTAGTGTTACACTATTTTGGTTTATGATTAGGGTTCAATTTGGTTTCATGTTCAGTTAGCCTTAGGTTTTGTCTTTAATTTTGTTTAGTTTAAGGGCTAGGGTTCAATATATTTTTACATTAGACTTAGGGTTCAATTTTGTCTAGGATTGGGGTAATGGTTTAAGTTGGTGTACTATTGAATTAGCTTTATGATAAGGCCTAAAATTTAGGTTTTTGTTTAGAGTTAGGGTTAAATATCAATTAAATTTAGGGTTAATGTTTAATTTCATTTAGTGTTAGGTTTAGGAATATGTATAGAATGAGAATTAGTGATAGAATTAAAAGTTGGTTTATGGTTAGTGTTCAATTTGGTTTATGGTTAATGTTTAATTTGGTTTAGAGAATAACTTCTATTTATCTTATCTCTCCTACCATCCTACCTATATCTATTTGACTCTTCCTAATCATCTCTCTCCCTCCCTCCATATACTCTCTCTTCTCTCCCCCTCTAGCTATCTCTCTCCCTCTAATCCCCCCATTTAGTACTCTCTCTCTCTCTCTCTCTCCATATATGTACTCCTTATAATTATGTATGTATATCACTCTGTCTCATCATCTATATCTCTCTCTATCTCTCCCTCTTATCTTTCCATTATATAAATCTCTCCATGGCTCTCTCTATATTTATCTCTTCTCTATCTCTCTTTTTATTTCTCTTCCTCATACACATATACACATATCCCTCTATCTCTATCTTCCCATCTCCACTTCTACCTCTATCTATATATTTCTTTTTTAACCTAACCTAGTACACACAATCTCTCAATACATATATCCCTCTCAATTTGAGGGTTGGGGTTTGGATTCATCTTTGTCTACTATTAGGTTTAAGATTCAATTTGGTCTATTTTTAGTTTTAGGATTAATATTTTATATTTAAAGATTATAATTAAATATTAGGTTCAAAGTTAAGGTTGGTAGTTATTTAAGCTTATGGAGTGAGTTTTGGGTTTAATAATGTTTAAGGTTATGTTTTAAAAGGGTTGGGATATGATTTGATTTGATTCTATGTCCTGTTGATTTATTTGGATTAAAAGAATTGTCAAATCTACCCCGATTGTCATTGTTTAGCATTAATTATAGTTAGAATTTTTCAATTTGTATTTTGGATTATGAGATACTTGGACATATGTATTATTTCAAGGATCAGTGAATCCTATGTTATGTATATTCTGCATTTGGATTATGTTGATTTAAACACTTATTTGATGCTTAATAGTTGATCCCAATTTACCTATGTTAGGTTATTGATTTGATGATGTAGTTTATTTGAATACATTTAATATGTATGATGCAAAATAAGTTTTTATGGTACACATTATGAATATTGGGATCAAATATAGATTTGTGAATTATGTGAAAGGATTATGTAATTATGAGTGTTTGATGATATATGCAGTTTATGTTATTTACCTTGTCATGTTATTGGACCTACTGATGTTTGCAATGAGTGTGCAGGAGATTAACCATGGTATTAAATGTGGGGAACAAAGAGTTAAACTATGTTATAAACTGTAAAGCCAAGGTTTGGTCTAGTGAAGAGACGTGAACCTCATTGTCTTGTGATTTTATTCTTAAGAGTATTTATTAAATGTTGTATTTAATTTAGTTAATTGTTTTAGGTTAGTCATGCTATGTGTGAATGGGTTGAAATTTATGTTGTGTCACTTGACACATGGGTGTATGAGGTGTTGGAATGAGTAACCCCTTTAACTAGGATAAGTATGAGACCAACTATAGGGTTAACTTGTAGAGTCCCCTATTGGTAGTGGGCTAGCATCCCTTATGGGGTTCGCGACATGGCTTAACCGCCTCTTGTGTCTTCTATACTTCTAGTAGTTATATTGGGCATTAACAAGTTGATCTTTTGGTGCAATGACAACCACTACTTGTAACAAGTGGTATCAGAGCTTGGTCACATGTTTGAATCCATGTAGGCCACGGTGAGTGACGCTGGGAGGGGGATTGTTGGTAGTGGGCCACATCCCTTGAGGGGTTTGTGACATGGCTTAATCACCTCACGTGTCTTCTATAAGTCCAGTGGTTGTATCAGGCATTAACAGGTCGATCTTTTGGTGCAATGCCAACTGCTACTTGTAACATTCTCATGCTCACCTAGGGTGTAGGAAGTTTCTAGATGGGTCAAGGATGGGTAAACTCATAGGTTAACTTCAAGTGAAGTTTTAGAGGATCTAGGAAGCTTCTAGGGGATAGTTAAGGTCAAATTTAACTACTCCACTAGGTATACTTAGGGTTAGGGGTTAAATTTTGGTCATTAGAATGCCCTAGACTCATAAATGAACCTCCTAAAGTACCCCCAAAGTCATGATCCGAGTTTAAGAGTTTGAGGAAGTTGGGCAACCATCTTCTCAACTCCATTTAGTATTCAAACCTCATTTATGAGGGGAGGAAGATATTTGGAGGAGTAATGGAGATGGTACCCTTGCATTTATGGTTGAAGTTAAGAGGTGGAGTTAGGGAGCCTATTAGAGGGAGTTTTGGGAGTCTTCCTAGGTTGATCACCTACTCTCTACCTTAGAGACTTACTAGTTGGAAGGGTTTGGAAAAAGGATAAAAGGAGAAAGCTCATCTCCAAAATTCAATACCTTAAGCTTTGGAATAGGCTAGTGCTCTAACTTTTGGTTGTTTATGTTTTGTAGTACATAACGCTTGTTCATGGAGGCCTTATTGTATTTTTGTGTGTTTTACTACTCTTTAGTTTGTGTTTTACTTATTGTAATAGGTTTGATTTGTCATTTGAAGGGATTTTTCAAGGCACACTCACCCTTGGGAGGGTAGATTAACTTTGGAGGGTGAAAGGATTAAGTGACAACCATTTTAGTGTAGATTTTCCCCTTGTGTGGGAAGGATAAACATGGATGCCTTGTAATCCATGATACCAAGTTTTACCTATGGGCAGTTAGGGGCTATAAGGAGTGTTCTTGGCTTGAAGCCATGGTTTTATTGTGAAGATGGTTTTGGGAAGGAATTTGAAGTTAACCCATGTGTGGCCTTCATTTCCTTCATTGCAACTTGGTTTCTCCTAATGGGTATGGTCCACTTTCACCTTTTGTTTAATGGATTTTTGAAAGCCTATGTGCTAGCCTTGGGTATGGGATTCCTTAGTGTTCTTGCTTCTCATAAGTTATTTTAGGTTTGTATGTGTGAATCATTTTTTCTCTATATTCCCCTAGCTCAAGGGTGACCATGTAATGGTCTAGGTTGGGAGGTGAGCCTCCATGGTTAAACAAGTTTTATTGCAAGAATTATTGGCTTGGATTTGGAGGAACCATGGAAAGTTGTCATAAGGGCTTCTTCCCTATTTTATGATGTGGGAATTTTCTTAGCCTTATGGCTTTTTGTAAAAAATTCAATAATGTAATAAATCTTGTTCCTTGTTTTCAAAGGATTCATATTATGTAAAATTACTCTGATTTGGTAAAGATTAAACTTGAATAAAAAGAAAGTAGAATCAATTTTCAGTTAGAAGTGAACTTGCATATTAGAGTTAAAGTATATTGAACTTCATTTATCAAATAGTGTTTTAACCTTTATGTAGCTTTGCAAAGATATTTGAAACTTAACTTTACCTTTGTTTTTATAAAGTAGATGAAATATATATGTTGCTTTAAGAAACAAAATTGTTTATTTAGTCTCTATTTGATCCCTTTAAAGAAATTAAGAAAAATATATATATATCATTATTCTATTTAAAAATCAAGACAATTAAACTTGGCCTTTAGAAAGGCTATATATATATATATATATATATATCATTGTTCTATTTAAAAATAAAGACAATTAAACTTGGCCTTTAGAAAGGCTCATATATATATATATATATATATATATATATATATATATATATATATATATATATATATATATATATATATATATATATATATATATATATATATATATATATATATATATATATTCAAGTTAAAAATAATAATATGTATGGAAATATTCCTTTAAAAAAAATCTATACCATATATTTAAGCCCTTTTTATATATGGTAGATATAATATAGAATAATGTATATTATAAATACTTTAAAACAATAACAATTAAAATATTATTAAATATATTTAAATAAACTTATAAAGTATATTAAATATAAAACATGATAAAATAATTCTTTTTTATTAAAATAAATATCTTAATTTAAGGGGGGGGGGGGGGGGGGAGGGGGACTAAAGCTCCACTCGACCCCACCTCCTCATCCCCTCTTGGGAGAACACAACTCCAATTGGAGACTGCATCCTCAATGAAAGGGGCCGCAACTCCCAAGAGGAGTCTATTGGTCCTAAAAAATGATGGACCATTTTTGGCCAACTGACAGGCACACACTAGTGCCTCTACAATTCTGGCTTGATTGAGCCAAGGCTGGTAAGCCTGAATTCACAAGTGCCATATGCTGCACAAACACATGCACAGACAAACATTCCTTCCAAAGGGGTAAACAATCCTTGGAGGAAAATAATATTATCTCCTAAATAGCTGTATTTGTATGAAATCTAAACTAAAACTGCACTATCACTAAATTCTAATTGTGAATGCTTTATAAAGAAGAAATTAGATTTATATGTAAACTACAAAGAAGAACCAGATAACAAATTCAAATGAAATGAGATCAGTGCCTAATGCAAATCTAGGTATAGAGTCAGATATTTCAATCCTACGTATAATCAGAGATAGTTTTAAGGCAACTTACTCCTTTAAAGTAAGACTATCATCCTACATGCTTTCGCTTGATCCACAATTCAAAACAATTCACACAACCAATCCTATCGATTTTAACCCAAATTAAGAGGCCGATAGGAACAACGGTAGGTTCACGGACCATACAATTGCTATTCAAATTGCATAAATTAACTTTGAACTATAAAAATCAGGGAATAAAACACAATATAACACCCTAGCACATAGAGTATCTAAAAAACTAACTGAAAATAAATGATATATAACCTCAAAAAAGCATAAAATAACTTATCTGACATCACATTTGAAAAATTGCATATAAGGTCCGAATTTGTAGTTGCAGGAGTTTTTTGTCCTAATTGTCCTATCCCTTTTTTGTTTACAAATGTTTCAATATAAATATATTGATCAAAGGTTTCTTGTGAAAAGACATACCTTTTCACAAAAATCTAATCCCTAAAACTATTCCTAAAAATTACACATTTAACCATATAAATGGTTTTAGGGAAAAAAACATTTCCCGTATAACAAACATAGTTTGTTATATCTTTAGGTGTTGTGCATAATAATCCTTATGTTTAATTCCTGCACACAAACATTCGATATTAAATAATCTTTCAATAAATTTAAAATTAAAATCATTATATTTAATAATGCTTTAGGTTTTCAAAATGATCCCAATTTAAGATTATTCATTTATTAACTAATAATATATCAAATAAAACATGACATAACTTGCACATATGTATTTGATAAATAAAATAAAAATACTAATAAAATTAAATAATTAATCATAGGTATTCACTTTATTTATCAAAACATAAAGAAATGCTATTTATGAGATAACATCAATTAAAAAGAATATGATTTCTTATTTTAAATCTTAAAAATTTAATATATTAACCACAATGTATTTATTTTTAAAATATCCTTTCACAAACATAAAACAATAGAAATTACATATAGGAATATTTCTAGAACAAAAGGATTTTAACTCACCCTAATATCACAATATTTTAAAAATAATTTACATAGGGAAGAACATTGATTTTTTAGAAAAGTAACAACCCTAATGTCAATAAATCCTTTCAAATGTAAAAAAACTAAACAAAATCTTACAACCATTTAATAAAAATGCATAGAGTCTTAAGGTAAAATAATTTTATCTTTTAAACATAAATCCTAAATATGCATTTTATGAAATGAAGGTGAAGGATAAAATATAAGCACACATTTTCACTTAGTTAGTATTTACAAAATGAGAAACTTAAAATCAAATAAGATAAGATATACTCATTTATGCCCATTTTACCCTAATAGTTTGATTTTTAAAATTAAAATTACAATAGGGTAAAATAAAAGACTACATTTAGGTATTTTGAAAATTAAAGATTTATGCCAATTAAAATTTATTTCAAAACCCATAACATTACCAAAATAAATTACTTTATTATACTCTTTCACTTTGGGGTTTTAGGGTAAAATAAAAATGAGATAAAAAAGGAGTACATATGTGAAAAATTCTAAATCACGTAAAATATAAAATCTTTTAAAACATCATGCAAGAGAAATCTACTTACACTTCTAACCTAACATTTTATTCCTAAATCACTAAAGGGAATAAAATAATTTATAATTTATCCCTTTATCTCTACCCATATTCTCAAGGAATACAATAGGACAATCGGTTAGGGTAGGTCGGGTAGTGAGAATTTTGTGTTGATTTTTCACCTGTACATAAAAATGTAAATAAATTAGTTCCTCTTCCAAATCCTCTTGAAGAATAATAGTAGACTAACTGGTTAGAGGGTAGAAGGGTAGGTAGGTAGGAAAAAAGGTTGGCTTGGGAGGTTGAGTGTTCAACTCCCTCTCGCCACCTTTTTTACTTAACTACCTTATTATTTATTATTTTTTTATAATTATTTTATTTCAAAGTATACATGCATTAATTTTATTTAAATAAAATAACTAACAACCTATTTCATGAACATAGAATAATGACAAATATTTATGCCTTTTTACTCGTTTAATTTTTTACATAGGGAAATTACATAAAAATAAAAATGGAGATTATACTTCCCTGATGTTTTGCATATTTAGAACCTGATTTTTTAAGTGTCAACAAAGTCTGTGTCCCCAATGAAAGGGGCTCACAGCTCCTCCTTGGGGAGGCTGCATCCCCATTCATGGGGGCTTACAGCTCCCTTGTGGGAGACTATGGTCTACGTATGCACAACTGCCCAGGGTTATTTGAATTGTTGTTACTTGTCAAAAAAATATATCACTATCAGTAAATAAATTTAAACACAGTCACTATAACATAACAAAAAAGACATATATATACATTGGATCAAAGCAACAAGTAATAAAAAAAAAAAATATATACTAGAGAGTTATAAAAATATAATATAACAATAAGCACGCACACACACCAACACACACACATATTTCATTAAACCTTGAAGCTTTTTAGCTACATTAAAGGAATCCTCTATGAAACTCCAATGCAAACTTGGAAAAAATAAGACAAAACAAAAGTTATGTGAACAATCCATAATAGAAAATAAATTATGAAAAAAGTTATGAGACTTTATAGAAAATTCAAACCATGGATTTCAAACCTCCATCCAAAACATAAAAGTTGCCAAGTTTGAATAAAATTTCAGAATTTATTGCTTCATTAAAATTTTTGACCTTAGGGCTTTAGGGGGAAACTTTTAAGGTTAATGCCAAGTTTCCATGTTTGACCCAAATGGGGAGATTTGATTTATTCCCATGGGGGTGGAATTTTAATTGGACTAATTAATAGAGTCATCTTGTGAACATTTGATTAATTTCCTATTCAAATTAGTGATAGGGCAATTAATTTAAAGTTATTAAATTATACCCTTAATTAATTCTAGCATCTTCAAAATTGTAACACTATATAGTATCCTTATTTAATTAAATCATTTTGATAAATGATTAAATTTATAGGTTGAGACTATAGTGTTACGAATTCATGCACATTACTCTTAAATTAAACTTAATTAGTAATATAAATCTAATAGATAATTAACGTTAACTATTGTGTCAGGAATTATAACCCTTATAGATTCTTGTGCCCCGGTACAAATTTCTAGGAAAACTATTTTTGACACCTTCATTTAATCTGGAACTTGGAGATAACATCTAGGTGAATTAAGAAGTCAAACTTAGTCAACTCCTTCTATTAGGGATCTTGTTGACTTAGTATTTAAAACCTCATCTTAGAAAACTAGATATGAGAGGGAGGTTGAAAAAGTTAACATGGTCATGATGCCCCTCAATTGTATTTAATGTTGTATATCCTTAAACTGAAACTGCTAATGTTAGGTACTCTAGACAACTCATTGTTAGTCTAGAAATTTTTTGATTGTTGTATTTTGTTTGATTTCTTGGGCATGACATTTTTGTATCAGAACTAGGTTTAGAAACTTTGGGAACCTAAACCACTAAGACTAAACCGTTTAACTCTTAATTTTGTAGGATGTCGCTAGTTATTCACCAAACTCATGCATGTGGATGAGGTCGTAGGTGTACCCCCGCTATTCATAAAGAGGTTATCTAGGAGGTAGAAGTTCCTAGAGGGAATCAGAATCCACCACTTGAACCACCTCCAAATCCAAACTAAGCCATTCTATTGGCATTACAAAATCTAGCCAATATCATCCTAGATCGGATGCCTCTTATAGATCAACAGAAGAAGCATCAGGATGCTGAAGAACTTAGGATGACAACCAAAGAATGGAGTAGGACTCCCCCTCTAAGATTTGCAGAGAGACAAATAAAACATGATGTGGAGTCTGTCTGTGGACCAGAACCTCCACCAGGTATAGTGGCTTAGGTGGTTGAGAGGGAACCCTAGGACATATGGGATCATATTAGAGAGTTGCTATGACTATATCCACCACCTTTTGTAGGATCAACCAAGGGGATAGAGACTGAGTCTTGGCTTCTAAGCATAGGGAGGTGCTTTGGATTATGCCCCCATGAGAATAATCTTAAGGCATGTATGGTGGTACATCTTTTGAGAGGGATGACCTCCAAATGGTGGAGATAGGAGGAGTTCAAGGGTCACATTGACATTGACAACCTTACTTGGGAGACCTTCTTGGAAAGGTTTAGGGCTTGACATTTTTTAGATAAGTTCAAGAAGCATCGTATAGATGATTT
This sequence comes from Chamaecyparis obtusa, assembly GCA_027943335.1. Classification (NCBI taxonomy): domain Eukaryota; kingdom Viridiplantae; phylum Streptophyta; class Pinopsida; order Cupressales; family Cupressaceae; genus Chamaecyparis; species Chamaecyparis obtusa. The sequence continues at coordinate 1,110,358 of BSBK01006147.1, read as the reverse complement.
CCATGACCTACAAAATCAAGGACTCTTAGTGGCTCAATATGAGAGTAAATTTCTTGAGCTCCTCCCTTATGTAGAATACATGAAGGATGAGAAAATTTAGGTTAATCACTTTATCAAGGGATTGAACCACAATATTTCTAGCATGGTGCGCATGACACCACTAGGGGATCTATGCTACATAGTTAAGAGAGAAGTTATAGTTGAGGATATTCAGAGGGGATCTCATGATAGGTCTCAGAATCATAATACCACACATCAGTCATATAGATATTAGAAACCCCCTTGGAAGGGAAATCAAAGGAACTCATCAGGGATATTTAAAACCTCATAGCCTCAGCATCAGTAGCCTTAGTAAAATCAGAGATATAATCCACCCTAGTGACAACATGGATCCAAGCCCAAATAGTGGTAGTCATAGGGTCCTAAGAAGGACCAGAGACCCCAAGCACCTTATACACATCCCGCATAGACTCAGAAGTCCTCAAAGGGTGGTTAGATTGGGTCTAATAGGATAGGGGGCTTATAATACTCCAGGCCTCAAAGAGTGCAGATTTAGACACAAGGACCTTGCTACACTTGTGGTGCCATGGGGCACATTGCTCGAGAGTGTCCTCAGGGAGGTAGTCAGCAAGAAATAATGTTAGATCCTATAGTCAGGGATATGGGCAAGTCCCATAGAGTTTTTGCAGCGGTTGATAATCACCAGGAAGAGCATCAGGCTATATTTATTGAGGCCACAAGTATGATCGAAGGTGACAATGTCTCTATCCTATTTCATTCAAGATCCATTGACTCCTTTATTTCTCCATCAGTGGTGGAGCCTTGCGGGCTAGTGGCAACAAGGCAAGATGATAGATGGGAGGTAGAGTTAGCTACAAGATCTAGAGTAACCATTACCTCTTTGGTTAAGGAATGTTAGATTTAGGTGGGAAGCATGACCACCATAGAAGACCTCAAAATCACCCCTCTTGGATCTTACGGTTTAGTACTTGGCATGGATTAGATTTATGCCCACAGAGCCAAGTTGGATTGTTGTCAAAAGAGGGTAGAATGTTTAGATGATGATGGCACTACAACAATGATCATAGGGATTCAACGAATTGTATCTCTCCGTATGATCTTTGCTATGCAGCTTAAGTAGTGTATATAGAAGGGATGTCAGTTGTATGCTATCACCAACAATGATAGTGAGGATGAGGAAGAGGAAAAACCCTCATTGGATGACCACAAAATTCTATAGGAGTTTGCAGATATCTTTTCATTAGAGCTTCCTGGTATGCCTCCTTGTAGGGCAGTTGAATTTCACATTGATATTGTGCCATGAGTTGAGCCAGTTTCTAGAGCACCTTACAAGATGACCATAAATGAGCTTAATGAGCTCAAGATTCAGTTTGAGGAATTGCTAGAGGAAGGGAACATTTTCCCTAGTATGGCTATGTGGAGTGCACCAATGATCTTTGTAAAGAAGAAGGACTGATCCCTTAGGTTGTGTATGGATTACCACTGGTTGAATAAAGTTACCATAAAGAATCGGTATCCACTTCCTAGGATTGATAACTTGTTTGATCAGCTCCAAGGTGCCCGAGTGTTCTCTAAGATAAATCTTAAATTGGGGTACCATTAGTTGAGGATTGTGGATAGTGATATTCAAAAGACTACATTTTGTACTAGATATAGCCACTATGAGTTCACTATGGTTTCATTTGGTCTTATGAATGTTCCAATTGTATTCATGAGCCTCATGAATAGAGTGTCTCATACCTTCCTTGAAAAATTTGTAGTAGTATTCCTTGATGATATCTTGATTTATTCAAAGGATGAGGGGGAACACAAAGAGCACTTGAGATAGGTATTATAGTGTTTGAGAGGCAATCAATTGTTCGACAGCTTATCCAAGTGTGCATTTTTTAGACCAGAGGTCAAGTACCTTGGACATGTTATATCTGGTGATGGGATCTCAGTGGATCCATCAAAGATTGAGGATATATGAATTGGCCAGCACCTACCACTATGATTGAGGTTAGGAGTTTCACGGGACTAGCTAGTTACTATAGATAGTTTTTTGAGGGGTTTTCTCAGGTAGCACACCCTATCACTTCTCTTCAGTGAAAGGGAAAGAAGTTCTAATGGACAAAGAAGTGTGAGAGAGATTTCCAGGAGCTCAAGAAGGCTCTTACTAGTGCACCTATCCTTGTAGTACTTGACCATACAATAGAATTTGTGGCTTGCATAGATGCATCCTTGGATGGACTAGGGGCAGTCCTTATGTAGGGTGGTCATGCTATTGCCTATGAGTCAAGGAAACTAAAGACTCATGAGCTTAACTACCTCACCCATGACCTTGAGCTTGTAGCTCTAGTGCATGCCTTAGTGTGATGGAGACATTTCCTCTTAGGACATCGGTTTGAGCTTCATTCAGATTATCAGAGCTTGCAATATATATTCTCACAACCAAACCTTAATGCTAGGAAGAGAAGATGTATGGAGTTCCTATATGAGTATGATTTCGATGTTTATTACATCAAGGGGAAAGTGAACATTTTCATAGATGCCTTGAGCGGGAGACAACATGAGCTCTCTTCTATGTCAACTGGTACAAATTTGAGAGATCACATTCTTCATCACTTACACAAGGATGAGATGTATGCATAGATTTATGAGTTGATTCAATCTTAGAGACCCCTTGAGGGGAAGTACTTTGATTATTCCTTGGAGTCTGATGGGCTCTTACATCATAGAGGATGCATTGATTTACCTTCTTCTAGAGGCTTGTGTGAGTTTTTTATGCTAGAGGCTCATAAGGCCCCTTATGTAGCGCATCCTAGAGTTAAGAAGATGCATGATGATTTGAGACATCTTTATCATTGGCCAAGCATGAGATTACAAATCATAGAGATCATAACTAAGTGCCTTGAGTGTCAAAGGGTAAAGGAAGAGCACCACCATCCAAGTGGTCTTCTTCAGCCGCATGATGTACCCAAGTGGAAATGGGACACCATTTCTATAGATTTTATTGTTGGTCTTCCTGCATCACATTGCCATCATGGTGATAGTTGACAAGTTGATCAAAGTGACTCATTTATCACCCGTGTGTACTACCTTCACTGCACTAGCTATGGCATAGGTGTTCTTGTGAGATATATTTAGACTTCATGGTGTACCTTGTAAGATCATCTATGATAGAGATTCTCTTTTCATGTCATCATTTTGGAGAGAATTGTAGTCAACTATGGGCACTAGGCTCAATTTTAGTACAACCTATCATCCTGAGATAGATGGACAGATCGAAAGGGTCAATTAGGTGTTAGAAGACATGCTTCGAATGTATGTGATGGATCATTAGACCCATAGGGAGGAGTACCTACATTTAGTTGAGTTTTCCTATAATAATGGGCATCATACATCATTGGGGATGCCTCCCTATGAGGATCTTTATGGAAGGCCATGCAGGACACCATTGAGTTGGTATAGAATCAAGGATAGAGTTTCCATTGGTCCTGAGTTAGTTAAAGATATGGAGCAATAGGTGACCTTGATTAGGTAGTTCCTCAAAGAGGTACAAGATAGGTAGAAGAAGTATGTAGATGCGAAGAGGATAGATTGATCTTACTTAGTTGGTGATAGAGTCTTTTTGAGAGTGCGACCACATAAGAGTCCAATCTATTTTAGAAAGGGCTCTAAGATTGCACCTTGGTTTGATGGACCTTTTGATATCCTAGAGAGGATAGGACCAGTAGCCTACCATCTAGCTTTTCCACCTAGCCTATCATGCATCCATGATGTGTTTCATGTTTCAGTTTTGAGGAAGTATATTTATGATGAGTCTCATGTTATATATTGGGATGCCTTCCAAAAGGAGTCAGATGAGTAGTTGGCTCTAGAGCCCATTTGTATCTTGGCATGTCAGACCCTAGCCTTTCAGGGAAGAGAGCTGGACCAGGTTAGGGTCCAGTGGGATTGCTATGACGAGGTGACAGCCTCATGGGAGGATACAGTACAAGTGAGATCTCATTATCCCTACCTCTTCGATGAACTCCAAGAGGATGTTCATGCCTCGAGGGGGTGGATGTGAGGTCTACCCCGACCGTCATAGTTTAGTATTTATTATAGTTAGAATTTTTTCAGTTGATATTTTGGATTATGAGATACTTGGACATATGTTATTATTTCAAGGATTAGTGAATCCTATGTTATGTATATTCTGCATTTGGATTATGTTGATTTAAACACTTATTTGATGCTTAATAGTTGATCCTGATTTACATGTATTAGGTTATTAATTTGATGATGCATTTTATTTGAATACATTAGATATGTATGATGAAAAATGAGTTTTTATGGTACATATTATGAATATTGTGATCAAATGTAGATTTTTGAATTATGTGAAATGATTATGTAATTATGAGTGTTTGATAATATATGTGGTTTATGTTATTTACCTTGTTATGTTATTGGACCTATTGATGTTTTCAATGAGTGTGCAGGAGATTAACCATGGTATTAAATGTGGGGAACAAAAAGTGAAACTATGTTATAAACTATAAAACCAAGGTTCGGTGTAGTGAAGAGACATGAACCTCGTTGGCTTGTGATTTTATTTGTAAGAGTATTTGTTAAATATTGTATTTAATTTAGTTAATATTTTAGGTTAGTCATGCTATGTGTGAATGGGTTGAAATTTATGTTGTGTCACTTGACACATGGGTGTATGAGGTGTTGGCATGAGTAACCCCTTTAATTAGGATAAGTATGACACCAACTAGAGGGTTGGCTTGTAGAGTCCCCATGCTCACCTAGGTGTAGGAAGTTTCTAGATAGGTCAAGGATGGGTAAACTTGTAGGTTAACTTAAAGTGAAATTTTGAAGGGTCTAGGAAGCTTCTAGGGGGTAGTTAGGGTCAAATTTAACTACCCCACTAGGTATACTTAGGGTTAGGGGTTAAATTTTGGTCATTAGAACACCCTAGACTCATAAATGAACCTCATAAAGTACCCCCAAAGCCATGATCCGAGTTTAAGAGTTTGAGGAAGTTGAGAAACCATATTCTCAACTCCATTTAGTCTTCAAACCTCATTTATGAGGGGAGGAAGATATTTGGAGGAGTAATGGAGAGGGTACCCTTGAATTTGTGGTTGGAGTTATGAGGTGGAGTTAGGGAGCCTATTAGAGGGAGTTTTGGGAGTCTTCCTAGGTTGATCATCCACTCTCTACCTTAGAGACTTACTAGTTGGAAGGACTTGGAAAAAAGATAAAAGGAGAAATATCATCTAAAAAATTCAATACCTTAAGCTTTGGAATAGGTTGGTGCTCCAATTTTTAGTTTTTTATGTTTTGTAGTATGGAAATCTTGTTTAT